>WHVE01000396.1:0-121371 GCA_015178995.1 Trichophaea hybrida | reverse complement strand
GTTCCTTCTCTTTACTTCGATACGGCTCCTCTATTACCACAAATCCGCACCTCTTTCTACTCCGTTTTGCAAAGCCAAGAAGGTACTATCCTTCCCCTTCCCATGATTTGCCTGTAGCATTTTTGACCATTGCGTCTTGGGGATTGACTCTTCTGACCCTGCTGTGTAGCCGGAACTTGGATCTCCTCATAGCCTTGTTCTTTGTCTGATTCTTGGCTGTTTCCTGTCTGCTTCTCTGCTTCCTCTTTGACCGGAGCCCCATTCCTGCTTTTCATTCGGTACTTCCTGGCTCTGGGGAACGTTCTTTCCTCCTCTGTCAATCTCTCTCCAAATAGTCCTCTGCTGCTTAACCATCTGGATTGCCTCCAGTTGCTTGGGGCACACATTGCTCTGTGCGATGTGGTTTCCTTTGCAGTTGGCAAATTTGTTGTTGTTTTTGTGTTGAATTCTGACCCTTGATGTCCTTGCATCCAACGACATCACACTTGTGATCTTCCGTTTCATTTGGTCTGGCCCACAGCATGCACTTCACCATAGCCAGTCTACCACACTCCGTAACATGGTGTCTCCATCCACAGAAACATTCGCACACAGTATCTGATCCAGCGCCAATGTATCTCTCCACTTCATTCTACACTCCAGCCACCATTAATCATTTCTGTGATCACTTCTGTGCCATTTCCTTCCTTTGATCGAAAACACCACTGACGTTGCCTGCATCTCTCCACTCAATCTCTTCTCCTTCACGTCTGCGGGTCTCCCTAACCAATTTATACCAATCGGAATAACTACTTCTGCATTTTCCCCCTGAATTTCTTGCCTGCGTTTTTCCAGGTGTCCTGACTTCCTAGCTCCATATTGGTCGAAACTGGTCCCATGCATCTTCACATTTTCCCAGGTCTCATGTTACTCACTATCGATGATCGCCTTTTCGATGCGCCTGGCAGCTTTTTCAACTCCCTCATTCCATGCCATCACATGTCTGCTGACACATTGGGGCCTGCTAGGGCAGTGATGGGTCCTTTGAAATTGGTTGTGATGTCCGTCATCCTGATGTGATACGAGGCACCTGCGCATGTAAAGCGATTTAATTGCTGACATCGTCTCAATGTCCTTCTTCAGTGAGTGTGAGAGTGCGTTGATCCTCCTGAACACGACTCTCCTGTTCTCCAGCATGTTTTCGTCATTGGGCATGCAATTTGTGCCGTCCTCTTCCTTCTTCTCATCCTCCTTGTTCTTCTTTCTTCACTCGACAACTTGGAAATCCCGTTCCGTTTTATTTTGTCCTTTGGCCTACATTGCTGCTTTCCCAGCATACGTCGGATTCTTCGGTTGCAGTTGTTGCAGTTGCTGTTGCTGTTGTGGTTGTAGCTTCGGCTGCTAGCTCTCAGGCTTCTGTCCCGCGAGCGGGACCTTGGGCGCATTGCTGGATGCATTGCCGTTCTTCTTTTGTGGGGCGATCAATGTAGGTTTTTGTCTTCACCTTGCAGCTGAATCGCTTTGGTGTGCTTGTGGCAATCGGTTCTGCTGGTGCGATTGCTGTGGCCTTTCCCCTGGGGGAATCATCGGTGCATTCCTCAAGGCCTCCATCTGTGGTCTTTGGGCATTCATCACTTCATTCATGACTCTGTCCGTCAGTATCTGGACTTCGTCCATCGTATCGGGATTCATTTTCAAGTCCATTTCTGTGATTCCCTTTGCTTGCTGCACCTCCGTCTGGACCGATGATTCCACCAGTCCAGCAATGGACCTGTCCGGACTGGGTTTGTCCAGGTCCAGTCCAATCCAGTCCGAGTGATTTTTGGACCGGGATCGGACCAATCCTCAATTTGTCTGGACCTGGATAGAACTGGCTTGGACTGCTTTGGACCAGTCCACTCGGGCTGAATCGGCCCGCATATGCTGGAAGTTACCCATTCACTGAGTCAACAAATGGACTCATACAGATAGACCCATACATGTAGACTTATGAATGATTTCTCACCCATCATTTGCAAATCACCATGTACATCTCACCTCTTACCATTTGCCGGTTGCCACTCACCACCCGCCACTGTGATATATTGAGTCCCTCAGTTGACTCATAAACGATTACTCACTTGCCATCCTCGCCATCCACCACAAATCCCTTGTCACCACCACTTGCCACTCACTACTTACCACTCTGATATACTGAGTCACCAAATTGACTTTTAAACGATTTCTCACCTGCCATCCGCCAGTCGTTTTTCCCCTCTACTTACCACTTGCCATTCCGAATGTCACTACCTCATCTCTGCAGGACCCGCACATTCAAACTATATATATAGCATGAAGGTATGGAATTGGAAAACATGTAACCATTCTGCAATTTTTGCGGTATCTTTCCAATATGCATATCTATTGGTTTTGTTGAGCATGTTTAGGTTTCTCATGGTGGTGCTTGCTAGAGGTGGGTGGCGGGGTTGGGTTTTTCATGGTGGTGATTGCTAGCAGTCGCGGTAATGATATGACGTTGTATGTGGGTTGGGATGTCAGGGGTTACTAAGTTATCTCACTTCTTTAGTTTTTCGATCTACATTGAAATTAATACATTTTCTAGTGCATTCATGGAGGCGGTTCCTCAGCGGAGTACATAGTCAGTTTACGGAGACCCACTTCTGGGTACTGACCGTCTGTTTGTGGAGTCATGATACCCCACCTCCGTGAACTGACTAGTTCATTCGCTGAGTCAATCAAAAATTATAAATATTCTGCGCTGCAAACATATATGCATACACACTAGCATGTACGTACACTAAACTGGCTCTATCCAGATCAATTCGATTGTCGCAGCTGCATTCGTTCAGTGCAGTGCAACTGAGTACATTCAGTGCAGCACATATGAGTACGCCAGCATAGCGCAACTGAATGTGTTCAGCGCAGCGCAATTGTGTATGTTCATGTAGTGCACACTTAATTGCGATGTCCGTGATAGTGGTGCACAGTACACCACTACTGGGGCTTCTGCCGCACCATCTGGTACTTCAATCATCAACGAAACACAAGCTCAGCTCCATCTGATCCATGACATAATGAAAAACGCCATCGTGCAAATACAAAATGAAATGCTTCCACTCGTACCAACTGATTCCATATACACGGAGGATACTGCCAATGTGAGCCGTATTTGACAGAACTGAATACTGAGGATGAGGAGATATTCAAGGTGGAAGAGGAGGAGAGAAAAGGAAGGATGGAGGCGACCAAGGGCTAGCGGAGGTGAAAGTGGCCAATCTGGAGTTTGAGTTGAACGTTAGAGTTGCAGTTTGAATTTGAACCAGAGCCCGGGCCAGACCTTGGGTGCTAGCCATAGCCAGTAAGATAGCTCGTAACGAAGCATAGGAAGTGTGGAGAAAATAAAAGGAGTATATAGGGAGGGAGCAATGTGGCAGTGGGCTGGCAAGCAGCAGCTTCAGCATCAACCACCTACTCGTACCACGATTTTAGTTCAATTTAGTCAAGACGATACACCCGCTGACAGGCTTGCGGCCTGAAGTGGGAGCGTTGTGGCCACACTGGCAGCCTCGACTCCCCCAACGCAGCAATCTCGTATTCGCAGCAAATTCACTTGACGTTACAAATTCCAGGTATAGCTCTAGTTCAGGCCCTCAACGTTGAGGAATGTAACTGCCTTCCAGAACCTTGTCTTGAGGTTGAAACAGTTCAAAGTTCACACAGTCGGCGAAAATTGCTTGATGAAAGTTTACTCTTGCTTGAATATATGTACATGTATTCGGACTTGTATGTAGAGAATCAATTCAATGTGCGGGTCTCAGCGGTCTATTCCTTTCTTCGTGTCAACACCCGACAGACACTTAGCTTCTTCTTTGTTTTCCTTGTCTTGCCGCGTTTTTATCTGTTCAAAGTTCTTGCGAAATGATTATGATCAAATGGAATATTACTTGGAGGGACGAGCGAGCCGACTAGATACAGGAATTATAATTTTTCATTGACTCCGCGAATGAACTAGGCAGTTCGCGGAAGTGGGTGCCATGAATCCACAAATGGACGAATAGTTCACGGATGGTGGGCCTGTGTGAAGTGACTAGGTACTTCTTAGTGGAACTGCCTCCGTGAATGGACTAGAACAATAAAATATAACCTGTTTGGACCGGTCCAGACCCAGTCCGTCCAGTCCAAGAATGCCAGTCTTAGACCCGGTGCAGTCTGGCCTTGCGGTTGAACCGGATAGGACTGCACCCTACCCCAGACCGGGTGCATCCGGACGGTTTGAAATATTGCTTTCAACTTTCCTCCGTTGTTTGTTCGTGATCTCCGGAACCCTGTTTGCAATTGCTGCTGCCCTCAGCACTTTCTCCTCATGGCGGAACTGCCACATCCCCTCTCTCTTCTCTATCCACGCATTCACCTCGGCCCTTTGTACCTGGTCACATGCTGTATGAGCTTTCAACAAGTGGGTTGATTGCTTGGCAGTTGGGTGCAGCTGCGCCAGCTTCTGTGCCTGCTGTCAAACAGTTCTTTCCATGCGGCTCCACCAGTGCCCTGGAGCCTTCCAAACCCCTGGCCTCTCGTGTCTGAGTCTCATCCCATTTTTGTGGCGCTCCAGCGGCTCAGCTGTGGTCATGCACGTGGTCTTGGTGGCAACGTGTGCAGTGATGTCAAGCGTCCCGTCGGACGGCCGGGGATGGTCGGCCGTCCGAGATATCTTCAGGACAGACGGAACGGCGCCCAGGCCGTCCGTCCCGTCGTTACCCCATAATGATGGCAGGACGGCCGGGAACGTGCCGGGGACAGGGACTTTGCCGTCCCCGTCCGACATCCACTGTCCCCGGCCGACATCTGGCGGTTACAGTATGAATTGGGAAATCGTCGAACATAGCCCTGAGAGCGTGCGGTAAAAGATATACATGGACCCATGCCAGGAGTGCTGTGACAGTTGTATCTAACAACAGTGCTATAGCATGAGTAGGTACGAATTATATGTATATAAAGGTTGAAGATACACCCACTCATCCAGACTTTTCTTTATCAACCATCCATTCTTCCATATTCTGATTACTACAATGAACAATCTACCCGATGCTCCACCTCTGACTGCCATTTCATCTCTGCTTGCCCGCATTCATCCAGATGAATTTGATGACCCACAGTTTTCAGATGATGGTTCCAGCCTTCTCAGCAGTGCACCAAGTACTTTTGTTACTCTATCCTTTGCAGCTGAATCCTCTGCATCAGATACAACAGCCACCACTGGAAGTACAATCTTCAAACGAAAGAAAATCAATCGCATAAGTTTTGTATTTAATGATGCAAATGGGATGGAGTTCACATCGCAGGAAGGGAAACCACGCTGGCGATGCCAGCATTGTATTATATTCTTTTCCATACTTTGAGTCTCTGATCATGCTGATGATTATTCAGGTCCCCACGGTAGAACAGCACAAACATTCGCGGAGTTGGGAACAAAGAATATGATTAAGCATCTACGTGATATACACCTGATAGATACGGATGGCCCTATGAATTCAGACTACGCAGTAAACCAGCGCATCGACCATGCCTTTCGAAAGGCAAAGCAAAGAATTCAGTTTAATCTGGATATGTTTAAGCAACTTCCACTTTGATGGAAAATAGTCAACCATATTGCCTTCCGCCAGGTGGAAGATTATTCATTTCGCACACTTCTATTCTATCTTCTTGCATGTGTAAGTCGATCAGTCAAATACTATGTAGTTTTGAGACTTGAATCCATGGCTGATATTAAACAGACTTCAGATTATTCTTCTCTTAGAACAGCACTGCCGAAGTCAAGAGACACAATTCGATCTTGGATTATGACACTATATGAATGCTCGACAATCAAAGTGCTCACTGCCTTGGATGATCTCCCTACACGAATTCACTTCAGCTTTGATTTATTGACATCCACCAACCATTGAGCTCTGATGGGTATCATTGCTGATTGGGTCACATTGGAAGGTGCTTTAAAGCATGCTGTACTCAGACTTCGGCAATTCCGTTGTAGGCACACAGGAGAAAATCAAGTAGAGACTTTTTGGATGGTCGCCCAAGAGTACAATATAGGGAGAAATCTTTGTTACTTGAAACTGGATAATGCTACAAACAATGATACTGCGATGAGGTGCAAAGCTACGAAACTTTGGGATTGTGATATCGAATTTGATCCTATTAAGCGAAGATTACGATGTTTGGGTAATATTACAAATCTGGTTGTCAAAGCGTTTCTATGGGAGATGATCCTGTGACATTTGAACATGAGGCCAATTCTGTTTGCAATCGAGGTGATGAGCAGGCTGAACTTTACTTGTGGCGCAAAACGCGGCCCACTTGGTAATCTTCACAACATTATAGTCTGGATCGGAAGGAGTCCACAACGGCGAGACAAATTTGACGAGAAGGTCAAGCAATTGCATCCCGAAACTACCGCCACTGCTCTGGAACATGGCAATGAAATACGTTGGGTTGGGGATTCTGATGAGCTGGTGCGTGCACTGCAGCACCGAAAGGCATTAGAAGAATTCATATCCACAGCTGTTCGACACTATCTACAGGGGGAGCGTGATAATTTGCCAACTGCACTTAAATATGATGAAGTAAATCCTGAAGATTTGTCAATTCTAACCGATATTATGCAATTCCTCCAGCCATTTCGAAGGTGGCAGCTTTTGCTTCAAGGCCAGCGCACACAAGGAGCTTTATATGATGTGTTGCCTGCAATAGACGAACTGTTATTTCATATGAAGGATCAAAAGGCTGCATATTCGGCTCTGCCGTCAGACTACATTACTCGCCACACGATTGCATCCATCACTAATGCCTGGTCGCTGCTAGACAAGTACTACAACAAGGTGGACGAAACTCCTGTTGTATACAGCGCTATAGCATTGCAGCCTGAGATGAAGTTGCAGTGGTTGCAGGAAGAATGGCAGGATCGTCCAAGTTGGATTGCTGGAGCTGAAAAGGCAGTTCGAGATCATTGGGCAACTGAATTTGAATCGAAGGAACCACCAGTGCTCCCATCTGGAACACCATCAATTACAGTTTCAGAGGTTCCAATAATCATGCCAAACTGGAAATCAAAGAAACGCCAGCGCCAGGCTGCAGACACCCTGGATCAATTTGAACGGTTTCAGGAGCGGGATCCCGAGAATGAGCTACCTGCTGATACCCTTCAATACTGGGTTGACAGGCTTCACGATTCGCGCCAGTCCCAGCTTGCTTACATGGGTATTGAGTTGATGAGTATCCCAGCAATGTCAGATGAACCTGAGCGTTTATTCAGCAGTGCAAAGTTACTTATCAGTGACCGACGAAATCGCTTGGGTGAAGATATTATTGAGGCCTGAGAGTGCCTAAAATCATGGGCGAACCAGGGCATAATATTTGGAACCACGGAGTCCGATATGCTACCAATGGAACAGATACTTAATGATCTTGTGTTGAGGTCAAGGGAATAGAGTGATTAGTTGTACCTAGTTTAATACGAATATGTTATGTACTCTGAGCATGATCCTTGGATGTCAGCCAGAGGACGGCAGTGACCCGTCCCCGTCCTTAGTGATCCCGGATGGACGGCACGGTTGATTTCACTTAGTTGCTGACATTCATCAAGATGAATTTGATGACCCACAGTTTTCAGATTGTGCCATTCGTACCAATTATACTCGGTTGCTCCAACAATTAACCCCTGCTCCACCCATGATTTCAGGCTCCGTATCTATTTTTATCTCTTACAACGCGCTCTCAGAGCTATTTTCAATTTCATCTAAATATATTTTGTAACCGCCCGGTGTCGGCCGCGGACGGTGGATGACTGCCGGGGACAACGACTTCACCGTCCCCATCCACCTTCCAAAAGACGGCACCGTCTTTGTCTGGGGCAAGGACAAATGGCGGCAAGCCGTTCGTCCCCGTCCTTAGTTGTCCCGGACGGACGGGACGGTTGATTCCACTGAACGTGTGTCATCTACGTATTGCAAGGAGTGCCATTAGCCACTACTACTCCTGTTGCTCCCTCCACATTCCTGTCTCCCATCTGAGCTGATGCTCTGATCCCCTCATCTACTGCGTGGGTGGGGGGGCATTCTATTCCGTGGTCACCATTGTTTCTGGCTTGGTCATTATGTTGCGGACGCGTGTTCGCTCTGTTGGCGAAGTTCTCAACCTCGTCCGATGGTCCGGGCAGACCGGATAAGTTGTGCCGGGGTCAATTCGATGCCAGGAATCGATTTCCGGTGTCCTTCTGACCGTCACTGCTGTAGTTGGCGACCTATTGTGCGGTTTCCGTTTTGCCAAGCCTTTTTATGAAATCTTGGGTGCCGATGGTGTAATATGGGACAAGCTTCGGTGGTGAGACTCATATAAGCTTTGGCGGTGCAATAAGCTTTGGGCAAATTTGGAGCATTATCAAATCAATGTCATGATTGTCTAGAGTATTGTCCGCATGCTTCCTGTAACCCTGAACAACAATCATGACATCAGTAGACATTTCGACAAAGCCAATCTCAAGGACCAGCTCTGCCATCCAGCCTGAGCCTGGGAATCTCATGATGCCCAACAGCCATGGCATTGAAGATTTCAATATATGGTTCTGGGTTCATCACGATACTTGAACTCATTGTGAGAGCAGATCTCCAAATCAGTTTGCCCAGCAGAATATGCAGTGCAATTTGCATGGACTCAGTGGTATATGGGCAAGTATGGTTGCAAGTATGAGTTTTGAGATTAATTGATCTCCATGATGGTGGTGGTGGGAGGTAGTGGTACATATATGGTGATGATACGGTCAGAATCATCACCAATCTCCAAGTTGTGCTTGCCACTGAGCAGAGCTTGTGACACTGGCCAGAACTTTGCCCGAAAGCATAATCTAGGGGGAGCTGGAAAGTCAAGTGCCAATGCTGCAAAAGATGTAGAAAGTGGATCTGTATGAAAGGGAAAGTGTAGCGAAAGTTGGCCCAAAGCCTGAGTGCTTTGTTGGTCGGACATCACGAAGAGAAAGATTTTGTGACAGTCAGCGCAAAGCCTGAAGGCGTCACTGGTTGCAAATAACAGAAGGAACAACGCAGTGAAAGCCGCCAGAACGCAGTTTAATGCTGGAAAGTACGTGGTAGTTTAAGCAGCTTGCAATGTACGCCCAGGTATCACGATGTTGTACATATGCACCTTTTGCAAACAGCTCGACCTTGTTGACCTGATTATTTCTCCGCTCTATCCCAATGACCTTGCATTGGGTATCTGCACTATCCTCTTCATTTAGTGATTGGACAGTGGTATCAATAGCAATTTCCTTCTATTCATCAGTTTGCGCGTCTGCCCTCTTGCCTACCCTCTTGCCTACCATCTGATCTACCCTCTTGTCTACCTTCTCGTCTACCCCCTCATCTGCCCTCTCCCCATCAGCTTGAAACCTCGGTACAATGTTTATGTACTGTACAATGGAATCATGAGGCTCGCTACTCAAAGGCTCTTGGAAGGAGGTGGCTGGAATTGAAGCAGTAGTGGACCCGCCTCTGGATGTAGCAGTAATCTCAAGTATTGATGAAGTGGACATCGAAGTAGAGTTAGACAGTGAAAGTACTGGAGTGACTATATGATATTGAAGTGGATGTGGATATAAATTTCAATCGATGTGGATTGTGATATTTGGAGGTACTGACAAAATCATGTGACGAGCAGAATCAATACCTTATGACTAGCGTGCGCGCGCAAGATATCTGGATATTCATGCAACTGGGCTGAATGTGATTACTTGCATTGATTTGAGTGCGCATGCATGCCCTTACATGCTTGCGAATGTATGCGTGCATGGCATTCATGTACCCTCTGTAGGCGAGGCATTTCGCATACAAGGCTGTTGTGCACACTCCGTAAACTGACTAGTCAGTTTGTGGAGTGGTTTTGCAGTAGAATACTCCTTGAATTAACTGGTCAACCCATGGAGTGTGTACACTCTGTGAGCTGACTAGTTAGTTGAAGGAGCCCAGTCACTCCGCAGGCTGACTAGTCACTCTGCGGACTGACATTTTCCATGAACTGACTAGAATATCCAGTGGCAATCACTATCATATGATTTTGAATTGACTTTATCGTTTCGGTAGTATTGGCATTCGGGCAAGGAATTGGCAACAAGACAACAGCCCAAGGGTATACCCCAATATCTATATAGTGCAACTGGATTTTCAACACTAATCCAGTATATACCATAGTCTTGCCATCAGTACCACCTGAGTGCGGCAACCCACAACACCCTTAGGCGGTGGTTGACGGCCACCGACTGCAAACTAATAACTCTATAGTCACGGCCGGGCGACCGCCGCAATGTGTGTCATCACCTTGAATGACAACATCCGCACAGCATACAATACAATACCGTACTCTGCAGTTATTCTCAATACTGAGGAATATAATTTTGTGTTATTACGGCAATTGGTCGGGCGAACGCTACACCATATCTAACTGCTCTTGAACGACTCTCTCAACATTCCGCAGTAGTCGTTGATACTGTGGAATACAATTTCTGTTTATTACGAGGATTGTTATTAATTTAGATACCTCGAATTGTCAATACTATATGTCTATGATACCATCATTACTGTCTAATACTGCTCAATACCAGTCATTATCATTCACTATGTTACTTTTGGCTGTGTGATAGTTTTAGTTGTCATTACTTGCCATATTTTTGTTCGAACTCAATAATTATATAATTTCTGTCAACTACTGCTCAATACCGATCATTATCGTTCACTACGTCACTTTTGGCTTGTGATAATTTTACTTGTCCGATACATATCATCTTTCCGTACAAACATTAGGATGCTATAATCACTGTTCAATACTGCTCAATATCAATCATTGTCATTGACTACGCTACTGTTGGCTCTGTTCAATAATTCTGGTTGTCTCTGGTTATCATATTTCTGTTCAAACTCCATTATGCCCTGATTACTGTCGAGACTGCTCATTACTGATCATGATCATTCACTACATTACTTTTGGCTTTGTCTGATCATTCTAGTTATCAGTACTTGTCATCATTGTCATTACCATTTTGTATCAATCGGTATTGGCCAATCTGGACTTGAACCTGACAACATTGTGACCTCCAAGTGTCATCATTTGTTTCTACTACATTTCGTCATCATTCCTTTCCATCCTACTCCCACGCCACCCATCGCACCATCAATAAAATACATTCAGCCTATGTTCCACATCATTGCTACAACATACATCACCAACAATTCTGGCAGACTCGGATGAAGTTGATTATCGGTCACCATCCCCAGACTCTGAATTGACTCTATTCACTCAGCCTAACCATTTTCTCAACCACCGTATACTGACATTTACCGCCACGTAGGCGACAATGTGCGAGGCGAAGACGTTTCTCCAATCAAGAAACCCAAGATGAGTAATCTTGATCATCCAATACTGTCGGTTACTGCGTACTACTGACTAGTCCAATCATGCCGACGATATAGACCAGGATGTTGGTTCTGAATCGAACGGTGAAGCTCCTGAGGGTCAGCCAACGAGTATATGGCAGTCTGTCTGCGGCCCACCGGCAATCCCAAATAGAGCAAGACGAGTATGAACTGATCTAACCTTGTTGGTACGCTCAGTGAGCTGACTATGATGGAATGCTTTTGAAGACGAGTTCTATGATTTCCCAAATGAGGATGATGTAATTGTCTGTCAATTCGCAGACAGAATCATTGCCATGGCTCAAGATCTTGCGCGGAAGAACTCTAAGTACTCTACAAATGCGATTCTAGAACAGTGCCTGAACATTCCAATTACAGCAACCAAATGACTGTGTTTGAATGAACTGTCAGGCTGGCAGGGGGCAATGCGTAAGGAGAAGGAGCTTGTAGCTACAAACCTCAGGCAGCACGTATCTGGCAAATGCTACAATGGAAGACAGGGATTCAATGGTCGCTACTCTCAGCATGTTGCAGAAATGTACGAACACCTTGAGAAGAGATAATTCTACAGGAAAAGAGCTGAGGAGATAAACAAGGAGAGGAGAGTTAGTCTTTTGACCTTGCCGAAGTCTACACAGAAGAAGAGTCTGAACCGGTAAACAATGGTCCTTGACGAACTTGCAGGAAATGAGGCGCGCTTGATTGTCATGGCTGTTCCCTTAAAAGCAAACACAATTCTTTTCACTTCCACAGGATTTGGCGGCGCATATTGCAACCTCATTGTACAGAGCGGTCATGGTCAAGATGATTTCATTCCAACCTGTGAGGGTGGAGCACAATTGCAAGAAGCAGCCAAAGCAACAACAAGCACAAATAACGGCACCACTGGAAGAAATCTCATGCATTCAAAAATTGTCCAAATGCTGAAGGATTTTACTAGTAAGATCATATACTTCCTACTAAAAGGCAACGTGGATGAAAGGTGTGTATATGCATAGACTCCAAGTTACATTGGGCAGACACTATCCACACCATTCCGAGGAGGAGACTAGTTAGATTTCTGCAGCAAACAATGTCAAAATGGAGTGCCCCATCAGCATTTGGGGATACGCAACAGGAAATTACGAACAATATACTGTTTGAGGTTTTGGGTTTGATGAAAATGACCAACGCTGATTCGAGGGGGAAAACAATGAAGTTAGTGACAGGGTAGAAGTACCTATCTTATCCGGAATTCAATGAAAATAAGGATTGATCAGTAATGAACAGCACTGTTCCATATTTGGCAAGTAATGAGTATCATTCGTGTATACAACCCAACAGTTGATTACCGTCAGAAGGGGACGACGGGTATCAGTCGTGGTGCTTTGCCATCTATCCGGCTTACCCGGAGGCGTCATGGATTGGGAGTCTGTCATACTCTAAATCGAGTGAATACAACTAACCCTGTAGCGGCGAATATATGGCAGTACAATTCCGTATTAATTGTTACCACTGTGGTATTTTTGATTGCCGGAACACATGATTATTGCATTCACCATTGAGACAGTAGTAACCAATATACGACTGTAGTGCTTTGTATCGATCTATATCTTCGTAGTATTTCCAATGCTCAAAACTATGATACTTCATTAACAACTATCAGCGTAACAGCCAATATCCAACAGTACCGCTCAGTATCGATCGTTATCAGCATTTTTCAACACTGCAAAATATTGCCTAACAGCCAATATCGGACAGTTAGTTACTGTTTAGTATTGATTGTGATTGTTGTATCATTTTTCTAATGCCTAAAATTTATAATTACTGCAATTACAACCAACACTGTAGTAGCCAATATTGGATAGTACTGCTCGGTACTAACCTGAATATCAAAATTCATATCCTAAAACTCGAAATTGATAGTTACCTGAAGTACAAGATTAGAAAATATCTTTTGGTATCGAACTTTACAACCACTACTACTCCCTCAAACATAATCAACACACTGCAATGGCTCTTTGGATCGCCTGCAGCAACAATGTTGTATGAGTCTCAAACAGGATGCAAGGCCAAATCCAAAATCGCTGAGACTGCAGCTTGTGGTGGATTTGGTGGTCCAAAGCGCGCTACAATGAATGCCCACCAGGCTGACAATATTTTAAAACGCCGAGCTCCAAACATTCGCCCCAAACCTCACTGGCTTCAATCAGTACCTGTTATTAATCACAACAGAGTTGACGGCAATCTGCAACTGCCGGAATGTTTTGATCAAAATTCAGATCATATTTCCGAAGCACCTGTGGTTAACATCCTGTTCAAGAAGATCCGGTTCCATGTCGGTGAGAGGAAACAACTTTCAGAGCATTGGAGAGAAACTGAGCAAAATCTGACTGAAATCCTAAACTGGGATGTGTCGAGCCAAATTTGAACCTGAACTCACAAAGATAGAGTTCAAGTACGACTACTTTCTTTACATTATTGGACAATGCCGTACGTTGACTATTGTAACTGCCCTCTGTCAACCAGTACCTTGCTGTGAGCAGGTTTCTTTCCTGCAGCACCTAGGAAGCTTCGAACTGCATTTTCAATTCGATTGTTGCAAGTACTTAAGGATCAAAGCGTCAGGGGCTCAATATTCAAATCTGCTTGGGCTGATGGCCTGATTGCAGTCTGCCAATCTGACCATATGACTTCTTTGCCTAATTTTGCAAGATCAGTAAGAAAAATACAAAAACTATGGAGTATTACTAACAGGTAGTCGCTCAGCGACGGGATTACTATCACCATTTGGTGGCTGTGCAGTATGCGATCAGTACGGCTGTTTATCATGATATTGATATGTTTCAAAGGAAAGGGGAGAAATGCTGGCAGCTGGAGCGGCTCGCAAATCTATGCCCCGATTGTGCTAACATGGATAGTGGCGAAGACCATACAGCTTTCATTACATCCAACGGAAATATGCAACCCACAAGATTCAAAGATCATTGGTTATTTGAATTCGAAGTATTCTCTCAGAAGCTGATTGTCGATTATGATCCAAGGCAAATTGATCTCGTTGTCAACAAACGCAGACCATATAACAGCCGTTTCCCAGATACAGAATACGCTCACCGATGCCAAGCTACAAACGGATGGAATAGAGCAGAAGCCAAAATTGCCGCGAAGCTAAATCTCGATGAAAGTGGTTCAGTAGTGGTTACTCGTTCTCACGTCAAAAATTTGCAATTCTTAAACATCAATGGAGGAAGAGCAAGGTATAATCCTGCTATCAGAATCATAGAAGCTATTCCTGAGAATGTTCCTGAGATTCAATCAATAAATATATGCCATAATGGCGCTTGTGTATTCGAGTCCCAATGACACAGAGTTGAACCCAAATGGATAGAGATGATACGAGTACGTACTGGCCGCTTCCATCTGTATGGACATGAGCAGTGGTGTGATGTGAGAAACCTGAACAATTATCGTTTATCAACGTCTATCTCAAGAAATCTGGCAGAGTATCTTGTGGTCCCAGACGTACGTAAAAGATAGGCTCCTGTGGTATGCATTTGTACGGCCGGATAATGGACAATACACGTTGATACTAGTATTTGGTAGGAATCTTCAATGCCTTGAGGTATTTTCAATAGATGGACACAAATCTCGATCGACAATGAAAGATGATGATCTCTCTTCGTGACCAAGCTTTGGGTACCCAACGCCAAATCTTGCATTTGTCAGTTCCCAATAGAAACGACCGCGCGAGATGGATATTTGTTACATCAGAATACTTGGATAAGCAAGCGAAGGACCAAGAACTATATTATACGAATTATAAGTATGTAAAGATACTTCGCAATACCATCCAGTACTGCTACATATTGAATATAGACAGCCAAGAGAAGATGATCATGATATTAACTTTGTTCTTTTGCAAACTGAGTAGCGTCTATCAGTGGAGATTCAAATAAGAAGGGCCTGTCAAACCGGACGACTTGGTTTTCAAATCCGGGAGCAGCTACTGGCTTCTGCTAGAGATAATCCGCATGATCCTGAAGCTCTCTATTAAACGGCTGAGGGCGGGTTAGTGGCTGCTAAGCTATCATCGCTGATGGAGAAGACAAATACTACATGGGACGACTGGGCACAAGATGGAGAGCTTTACCAGCAGTGCCGAAGCAAGGTTGTATTGAAGAAGCTAGGCAGCATCCAGACTCAGATCATACAAGTCATTACCGACCGATCCATTGAATTGGATATCCTCCACTGCCGCATCCGAGGCCATATGCAGGCGAAGAAAGTCATTACACTCATGAAATCAGGATTGCGGCAACTCGACAAGCTTGTGAAGAATTTTAACCAAGAAACTGCCCAGATCAATGTAAGTGGTCAAGATTTTGGCTTTGGCGATGTGCAATTGCGTAAAGTTTCAACCCATGGCCTGAGAGAGACAGGAATTGATTGCAATGAGTTTTGGAATGTCGATCGCATGCTTTCAACAGCAGATTGCGCCAGATACAGCGTTGTACAGGAGGGTATCGAATCGAGTTTCTATTTAAAGCGCATTACTGAGGAGCACGATCGACTGCCCCATCATGCAATGAGAATGTGTAGATGGTAACAGAATGACCGCCTGTTATCACTGCAAAGGAAGCAGGAACTGCAAGGTATCTGCATATTTACGACAAGCCCTTGATATTGATGATCATGAGAATTAACTTGACGTTACAGGTCTGCACTTGCCAATTCAGGATATTGTGAATCGAATTCCTGTCCCGCCACCTCCATCGGTACCTGCTGTCAATGATGAGCAACAAGAAGTGGAAGGTGAGGATGAATAGACAATGGAGGCAATTGATGATGAACTGTTCAAAGCACACGGCCATGATCTAGAAGAGGAAGTAGCCGCTACAATCATGATGCAGAATGAAATTGATAGTGGTTATTTGGAAGATGGTATTGGTTCAGTCGACGATTTTGGCAATAAGTCTGAACTATTGCAAGACTAACATTTTGATGATTGATAATAGCAGAAGATTGACATTGTGTTATATATCATGATCTGTAATGAGCATTACAATGAAGTAATGGTAATTACATGGATGAGCTCGTAGGAATATAAAGCTATCATGATTCCTCCACCTTAACGAGAGCCAGCTTAATTATCAGTTTACGTCAACTGGGTATCACCTACTATATACGCACGTTCATTACCTTGATGTAATGGCCGACATAGACTGAAGAGTTCAGTACAAAACTTTAACGCCTTGTAGTTATATCCATCCAGATTTAACCGATTCTGACCAAACCCATACTTGCTCATTTTCCAGATGTAAATTCTTATGCCAATATCAATCAACCAAATAGGAATGGATCAGGGGATGTACAATTGCGCCTTTCAAAGAGATGGTGGCATCAATGAGCTGTTGATCCATGAATTCCATAGAGTTGCATAAAACCTATTCGATGTTTCAGAATTGTAAGTTAACACCTTGACTTTTGTCAAAACCATCAACTATCAATGATTCTATGGCTATAATCTTCAACAAAGCTTTTGAAAACTTGCAATATAGATGGAGGAAATGCTTCATCAAGTCTACGAGGTTCAAATGCTGTGAAAGTAGTCCAAAGGGATTCTCAGTTAAAATCGGTTGATATATTCGGCGTATAACTAAACATGCTATAAGCACTTTCTTGCATACTTAAGTAAATACTACTTCTGGCGGGAAATGACAGGCATATCAACTGCCATGGAGAAAGATTCTAACATATAGTTCGATAATTCCCACAGGCAGCGACATTACAGTATATATCAATACTAGCCATTACTGTAGTTTAGTCACCAGTGACTGACAGACACTGCAGAATCCTCAGTAGTGGATTTGCAGATTTGGAGGATGTGAGTTCAAATGGAACGTTTCCTTTGGTGTTTTGTAAGGACGGGTACGGGCCAGTATGGCTCCGTACTCCAGAGTATGAGTAAATACTGTTGCACACAAGAATAAGTGATGAAGTCATATCATTGTATTGTAAGATGATCTTTGGAGTGGAATTACACTCCCACGAAGTGTCCATGTACTGAGCGGTTACCCGGTCTCAGCCATCGGCCATCACTCAGGCTCCGCCATTCTATCATCCCCCTCTCTAACTGCAGACCCCCTGGGTTGCCATACCCATACATGAGAAGAGAGAAGATCACCAAAGAAATGAAGATCCAGTCTCGTACCCCCTGGTACGGCCTCATGAGTCGTGCGACCGATCGGTACCGCTCCAGGGTGACCTTCCGGTTGATCAAGTGCATGGGACACTCTACCACCAGTGGTCGGTAGTAAAACCCCATGCCGACGTCATTTGTACAGGGCCGAGATCCAATAAGAGAAGAGAACAGAAGAGAAGAGAAGGAAACCTCTAATTACTCCAGATCTCTGAATCTAAGTTCACTTGCAGCCCTCCGGATCCAAGCCACTGCACCCGATACTGCCAACTCGGTGGGACTGATGTCATCATTGGTTTCCGCCATCGATCGTTCATATAACTGACACATCCCATGGGCGGATTGGGCTCTGATTCATCCCGGAATAGTCTCTGCAGCAGTCAACTGGCTTCAATCGGTATACTCATCTTGATAATTGCTGCTGAATATCAGGACATGCTTCCAAGGTCTCGGCCTTCGGTTGCCTTTTGACTTTGCGTTTCGAGTTCAGTTGCAGTGCAAACAAGTATGCTTTGGGCTCCAGGGGCAGCCCAGATCAGAGTACACCATCAAGTAATGCTTCAAGTAAACCTGCTAGTAAACCTTGGAGTCCATTGTTCCGAATATCCAAGTGGACAGCTAGGTCATCCAAATCCAAACTTCCAAGCCCACGGCAGACTACATCGGTGATAGCCTCAGCGCTCGGCATTGATTGTATATCCCATCGATTGGCTCTGGATTGACTCGTATATTGGCTATCCGGATTTTATTTGTCTTTGACTTTTGCTTCCCATTCAGCTTTAGACTCAATGGTGGTTGATTTGTTTCGGCTTGGTCCGGCCTTCGATTGCAGTCATCATATATCAACATGCATTCGTAGATACTCATTTGAGTTGCGGAATCTAACTCGTAAGCATGCCATAAGGTAATACTGATACAGTAATAAAGTGTGCTTGTGTTTCAGGTGCATCAAGGCATCCATTCTCCGGTTCTCATGCTTTCGACTTCCGAAGTCATGGACCGACTAAAGTTGTGGATTGGCATGTTCTATTTATAGAATCATGGTCATGGACATGACCTCAACACGGATTAGCATTCGTGGATTCGAAGGGTGGTAGATGTTGGTAGAAGTTATTGCCGACTGTGACGTGAACTTCGGCCGAAATTGGCTTTCGAAAGGTTCTTCTTTTATGATGGATCCAAGAACCGCTTCAACTGAGAATGGCGGCGGAACCCCATTGAACCTGTCTCAAAGGGTAGTATTTGTTGATCTATCCAATTCGTAAGCATTTGGTACAAGGTCATAGATACCATGTGAATGCGATGAGATCACGCTGTCAGCTCTGAGTCTCTTTGCGGTAGCCTTCATATTCCTATGATGCAGTCTAGTCAATTGTAAGCACGGGTACGGGCCGGTACGGCTCCGTACTGCAGAGTATGGGTAGATTCGGTTGCACACGAGAATCAGTGATGAAGTCATATCATTGTAAGGTAAGATAATCGCTAGAGTGCAATTGCACTCCAGCGAAGTGTCTATGTAGTGGGCAGTTACCCCGCCTCAGCCCTTGGCCATCACTCGGCCTTCGCCATTACATCATCCCCCTCTGTAGCTGCAGACCCCCTGGGCTGCCATACGCGTACATGAGAAGAGAGAAGAGAAGCAAAGAAATAAAGATCCAGACTCGTACATCCTCGTATGGCCGCATAAATCCGGCAACCGATCAGTACCGCTCAAGTGTGACCTTTCGGTGGATCCGGCACTTGGGAAACTCCACCACCAGTGGTAGATAGTAAAACCCCATGCCGACGCCATTTGAACCAGGCTGAGATCCAATAAGAGAAGAGAACAGAAGAGAATCTCTAATTAGTCTGAAACACCTCCAAGTCTCGGAATCCAGGCCGTTCCCGCAGCACACATCGCTACCAGTCCACCTCCCAATGTACCTCCGAAGTGACCTTCCTGCTTTTCCACATCTCCAACTCTAAGTTCACTTGCAGCCCTCCGGATCAAAGCCATTGCTCCGATAGTGCCGGCTTGGTGGAGCTCGTCATCATTGGCTTCCGCCATCGATCGAATGTATATAGTTTCTATTTGAACACGTTTCAGGGTGTCGAGAGTGGCTACCGTTGCCTGTGAGGTCTCTCGGGCTTATTAGCCTCAGATTCGGCTCAGAATAGTCAAAGGCTCTGATCTTTGGTTGCCATTCGACTTTGCCCTTTGACCTTGCCATTCGCGTTCAGTTGCAGTGCAAACTAGTATGCTTCAGCTCTTCAAGTCCATGGTTCCGAATATCCAAGCGGACATCCAGTTTCTCCGAATCCGAACCTGAACTTCCCAGCCCACTGCAGTACTCATCGGTGATAGCTTGTGTGCTCGGCATTGATTGTATACCGCATTGATCGGCTCTTGATTGACTCGTATATTGGCTATCCAGATTTTCTTCGTCTTTGACTTTGGGTTGCCATTCAGCTGCAGATCCAATGGTGGCTGGTTGATTTGTGCCGGCTTCGCTCTAACTCTTCATTGCAGCCATCATATATCATATATCGACATTCATTCGTACATACTCATTTGAATTGCAGTATCTAACTCATAAGCGTGCCATAACGTAGTACTCACAATGTAATAATGTATGCTTGTGTTCTTGGTGCATCAAGGCATCCATTGTCCGGTTCTCCTGCCTTCGACTTCCGAATTTGTGGACCCACTAAGTCGTAGATTTGCAAGTTCTATTTATAGGGTCATGCTGGTGGACATGATTCCAAAACGGTTTAGCATCGTGGCTTTGAAAGATGGTCATATCAGTACAAGTCATTGCCAACTGTGACGCGAACTTCGGCTGATATTGGCTTTCGAAAGGTTATTCTTCTTGATGGAATCTAAGAACCGCTTCAACTGAGATCGGTGGGGAAAGTCCATTGAACCGCTCCCAAAGGGTAGTATTCGTTGATATATCGAATTCGTAAGCATTTCGTATAAGTTCATCGTTACCATGTGATTCGATGCAATTGCACTCTCGGCTCTGAGCTCCATCGCGCTAGTTTTCTCATACGTCCATTATGGAGTTCAGTCGGTTCGCATTCCGCACAGCTTGACATCTCGACTGCTCAGTTGGCTTGCTCTTGGCCACAAGCACATTGTGCGGTTGACTCCATTGATATCGTCAGTTGCAGCTGATTGTGCTGGGATTCATTCGGTAGTTCTTCAGATTCGGTGATGAAAACCAGCATCGTAACAAGTGACTTCTCGTTCCCTCTTAGGTTCCCAGGTTCACTTGCACTTGATATCGTTGACTTCCCGTGAACTTGACGTCTGCAGCATGACTGATGCATTGCAATGATGGTGAGTCGTTGCAGCACTTCCAGTGCGGAATTCGTTTGCAGTAGCGGTTTCATGGTTTCCGGAACGTCATCCCCCTTTTTTTTGTGGTCGGTGCTCCGACAACGACCAAATGCAGCCGGCGCATACGGTGTGGATTCTCATTTTGATTTCCATTGGGGCTTCGTGCTTCTGCATCTGCATTCGATTGCGAATCATGCAGCATCACTCATAAATTAAGTGTTTCTTAAGGAATAGGGCAGAATTAAAACGTAACCTGGTATCGTCATATAGGCAAGAAGACTGTTGTTATCCTTCTCCGAGTGTGCGCGATCGCACTCTCCACTCTTAAAATCCGTATTCAGCGCGGCTTTCCCGTGATCAGTTTCAAGTCACCATCCTTCTTTGCAAGGATATCGGTGGTTTTTTGCGTTGCGTCAGGGTCATCCCCCTCTTTTTGGAGATCGGTACTCTGTCGACGACTTGTGCTTATGTTGGTGCGTACGGTATCGAGTCTTATGTTGATTCTCTCATCGATTCACATTGATTCTGACAGTTTCGATTACCCTCGTGGCTCGATACTAGCGGTTTTAAGTCTTGTTGCAAAACATCTAAAGTAAGAGTTTCTTAAAGCAGATAGTTGAGGTTCAATAAAACCTTGAATCAGTTGCCATATAGACAAAGAGACTCTTATTATCATTGTCGGGAGTGTGTGCGATTGCACAGCCACTCGTGAAATTTGCATTCCGTGGCCCTGCTATAACTCTCAGTTCATAAGGCTTTACTGACGTGCTTAAGCGGTGGTTGTCAAGGTTGCCATCCGCCTAGCAGACGCTTCTCATTGTGTGAATCAACTCGGTATGTATGGTCTCCCATGTGCGACTTGGTGTCATGTCGGACGTCCGTACAGGCTGATATCAATCAGTAAGGCACCGTAACTGCTCCACAAGTGTGAGCTATAATAATGCAAATGATGACGCGGTAGATGTCGGGGACACCAGGAGCCCTTGTCATAATGTGTTATCCTCGATGGGATCACCCGCCGTCCGGTACTCCCATTGGGACTCGGGGAGCCGGTAGCAGTCATTCAAGAACCCCATTGTTGGTTCACTCTTCTGCCGCAACTACCGCCGCAACCCCTTGCTCGTCGTCGTCCAGCCCTTTGGTCTCGCCTGGTATGTCCAAGGTTCTGACATCCAAAGTCACTCCCAGCAGTCCTAAGCATTGCCCAGTCAGTGCGACACATGCCATGCGTATGCAATAACTCTAAGAATTTGTATATTTGGAGGAGGGGCCTATGGGCCCATTGCACCGCGAGATTTCAAGTGCACATTATCTTCTTCTCCTGGAGCACCGATGGGAGTCCATGGAGAGAGATTCATGTAATTGCCGGAGGAGAGTCCTATGGAACCGCTATCCGTTTCCCTTCAAACACATATAAGCATATGTATTTGATAAGAATTCACCATTGGTTCGTCAACCGCTGGTAGCCCTTTGGTTCGTCTACCTCGGGTAGTAACAGGCTGAAGATTCTCGGTGTAAAAGCAGGGTCAGCTGGTTATATACCAAGCACGAACGAAGCTCCATGAGATTGTAGTTTTTGATCTCGGGTATGCCGATAATTGTTGACATTGCTGGTCGCAATTGCTGTTGGCAGTATCAATCGAATTGTCGGTGCTCTCATGTTTCCATTATCCATAACAGTAAATCTCGTAGCCTTCGGCCATCTTTGCACTGTAAGCCTTAATTGTGGGTAAAAGTGGAGGTCGAATAATCATGTGTAGTCATCCTCCACCGGTGCACTTCGCTTGTAGATCTGGTGCAATAGTAGCTTGTATTGACTTGGGTTTTGCCATTGAGCTTGATCGCCATGAATCGACTTGTGATGAAGGCTTAGCTTGGGCTTCATATTCGATTGACTTTCGACTAGTTTCATTCTTCCGGTCGTACGCAATTGCTGTCGTCGAATGTATTTCAAAGACTGCTCAGGGATGGCCATCTTGGCTGGTGACTTGTGTCTGGAGACCAATTGACTTCTGAATGAACTCGAAATAGTCTGCTACCATCAATAACTCAATTTAGCTATATTTATCAAGTATCAGTACATGTAAGTTTCCAAAAGTGAAGTTTGGCAAGGTCTGGAAGCCACCAGCTGGATGTTGAGTATCGACCATGGCCGTGGGCGGCTTCATAATCTTTTGACTTTCCTCAGTTCCTTGTATTGCTTTGGTCTTGGATGTCCGTCGGGTGGGGAAGTTGCATTGACATCGATTTTCGATGAAACAGTGATCCACCGGGCATAAAACTAATGTCCGGTGGAGCGGTAATTCCGATCTTCCGATCGTATGTGCCATCATTCTCCATATATGGATGTCCGTGCTCGTGTAATCCTGATCCGTATATGCACTTCCGTCCTCGTTTAATCGTTCTCCGTGCATGTACTTCCCTGCTCGTGGAATACTGACTCTCGTAGCTGCGTTTTAGAGCTTCCGCTCCTTTCGTTGTCAAGTGAACTTGATCAAACGCGTTTATCGTCGGTGACAATGAATCGATGTGTTTTTGATACGGCGCCGCGGCCTTCCCTAGTTTATCGGTGTTTATTGCTTCTGCGACATGTAGCGTTCAATGTAACAAGTGTGTTTCGATCAGCATCTCCAGGATGCCAATCATTAACATTTCTTCGAGTATGATGATCATCGTGGATGTGATTGTGATCTTCGGCATCGTGATCGGTATTGATTTCTGCCTTGTTTCTGATGTCGACATCTGTAGAACCGCTGGGTTCCGGTGATCAATTGCCTTGGCCGGTAGCCCACCACCGGTGCCTGCAGAGTTTTCTGGTTCACACAAGGTTAGTGACATGGAATTGAGTTCTAGATGACCTCTGTAAAGGAATTGAGTGTATAATTGTTTGTTTTTCGAGGTCTTTGTACATGTAGTGACGCTTTCGAAAAAAAGGGGTTCATCATGTATTCTGCATGCGAAACGTATCCGATGTCAGAAAAGCGATCATAGTGTAAGGACGGGTACGGGCCGGTATGGCTCTGTACTTCAGAGTATGGGTAGATACTGTTGCCCACGAGAATAAGTGATCAAGTCATTTCATTGTAAGGTGAGATGATCGCTAGAGTGGAATTGCACTCCCGCGAAGTGTCTATGTACTGGGCAGTTACCCGACCTCAGCCCTCGGCCATCACTTGGCCTCCGCAATTACACCAATTCGCATTCCGCACAGCTTGACATCTCCATTGCTGATGTTTCCGGCCTTCTGGTCGCTGGTACTGGGTGCAGTTGATCCCATTCTTATCGTCGGTTGTAGGCGAGTGGGCATCAAATCTGTTTGGTACTGCTTCCGGTTCGGTGATGAGGACCCGCATCATAGCCAGTGATTTCTCGAACTCCCAGGTGCACTTGCTGTTGTTTTCATTTACTTCCTGGTGCCCTGCACTTCTGCAGCACGCCAGGCGCGATGATGTGTCCTTCCAGCGCTTCCGGTGCGCATTTCGTTTGCAGTCGCGGTGGATTCTCGGTTTCCAGAACGGTCATCCCTCACTTTTTCAAGGTCGGTGATCCGATGACGACATGTGAGTCTGCCGGGGCATGCAGTGTCAATTCTCATTTCCATTGCAATTCAGGCTTCATCCATTGGTATCTGCATTGGATTGCCTATCATTCAGCATCACTGATAAGGTAGGGGTATCTTAAAGAATTGAGTAGAAATAAAATGTAACCTTGTATATCCATATCGGTGAGAACATTCTGGTTATCCTTCTCAAGAGAGTGCATGATTGCACGCTGCACTCAAGAAATCTGCATTCCGCGGCTTTCCTGTGGCTCAAGATGTGCCATCTGCCTAGCAGCCATTTCTCATTGTATCTTGATTGTGCATATTGAGAGCTTCGTTATTCAGCTAAGAGTTTCAAGTCGACATCCAGCTTTGCAAGGATATCAGTGGTTGCTCGCGTTCCGGAGCGGTTATCCCCATCTTGTGAATCGTTTCGGGAGTGTTGGACTCATCAAATCTGCATTCCGTGGCTGCTGCGGTAGCTAGCCATCATTTCTCATTAATTGGATGAATGGAGTCAGGGTGTGTGTGGTTTCCCATGTGCGACTCAGTGTCATCTCGGACATCCGTGCAGGCATATATCTATCAGTAAGACCCCGTACCTGCTCCACAAGTGTGAGCCATGACAATAATTCAAATGATGGAGAGGTAGATGTCGCGACAACCAGGAGCCCTTGTCATAACGAGTGATCCTCGATGGCAACCCCACCGTCCGGTACTTCCTGCTTGACTTGGCTAGCCGGTAGCAGTACTTCAAGCACCGTCAATGTGTCACTCTTCTGGCGCAACTACCACCGCTGCTCCTTGTTCTTCGTCGTCCAGTGTTTCACTCTGGCCAGGTATGTCCGAGGGTCTGACGTCCAAAGTTGCTGCCAGTAGCCCTGAGCATTGCCCCATCCGTGCGACAAATGCCATACGTATGCAGTTACTCCAAGAATTTGTATATTCGGAGGAGGAGCCAATGGGCCCATTGCACTGCGAGATGTATTTCAAGTGCACATTATCTGCTTCACCTGGAACACCAATTGGAGTCTGTAGTGAGAGATCAATTGAATAGTCAGAGGAGGGGCCTATGGACTCGCTGTCCTTTTCGCCTCAAACACATATGAGCATATGCGTTTGATATGAATTCACCATTGGGTTGTCTACCGCTGGTAGCGCTTGAGTTCATCAACTTCGGGTAGTAACAGGCTGAAGATGCTCGGAGTAGCAGCAGGGTCGGCTGGTAATGTACCAATCGCCGACAGAGCTTCATGAGGTTATGGTTGGTGATCTTTGGTATGCCAATAATTGGTGACATTGCTTCGATCATCATATTGTAAAATTCAGTATCATCCTTGGACCGTCTACACTGGATTCGTAGAAGTGTAATTATGATTGCAATTGCCATTGGCAGTGTCAATCAAATGTTCAGTAATATCATGCATCAGGTGAATTATACAGCATTCGTCAATCTTTCAATTGAGGGTGCCGATTTTTGGTAAAAGAAGAGATCGAATAATCGTATATAGTCATTCTCCTCAGGTGCACTTCGCTCATAGATCTCGTGCAATAGTACCCTTCATCGACGTGTCTTTGTCGTTGACTTGGAGTTTGGCTCAGTGACCAATGAATCAACACCTCCAAGGGTCAATTCTGTGACAATTGACTTGTTCCGGTGTTCAATCGTATGAGAATGATCCTGTCGAATGTATGTCGAGGCCTTCTCGAGGGTGTGACCAATCCGCCGGTGACGCGCTTCTCAGTGTCAATTAACCTCCGGAATTGTCTCTGCATCAATCAATAAACTCAATTGGGTATACTCCAAATCTACCTGCACTCTTAAAGTGAATTTCTAAGTTTCGGCGTCGATTGTTTGCGCCAGCAACTTTTGTTTTTTGTTATTCATTCGACATTGGCATCCAGGCTTTCCAGCTGGCCTTTAAGTGTCGACCATGGCCTTGGGCGGCATTATGATCTTTCGACTTTTCCTGGGTGTTCGGCTTTCCTGGGTTTTTGGCTTGCTTTCGTCTTGGATTGCCTTTATGCATAGAATTTGCATTGACCACCATTGTCGATGGACCAGTGATACACCACACATACAACAATCGTCTTGTAGAGAGGTAATCGCGATCTTCCGATCACACGTGTCTCATTCTACATAGGCGGACTTCCATGCACATTTAGTCATGATTCGTAGATATACTTCTGTGCTCGTTTCGTCATTCGCCGTAAATGCACTTCCATGCTTGTTGAATACCGATGCTTCATAACTTTGTTTCACAGATTCCGCTTCGTTCTGAAAAAGGTAATCGTGGAATTTCATTGATCACACGCATTTATAATTGGTGTCAATGAATTGATGTGTTATTAATATGGTGCCGTGGCCTTCCCTAGTTTTCTGACTAATTGGTCTAGTGTTCGTATACTATTTCTCTTGTTGAATGATGTTGTAAACTTGATCTTGGGGGTAAGCACATCGTGGGCGTTAATGTATTTCAAGGAACGATTAATGTCTGAATCTTCTTCAAATGGTGATAATCGCTAAGTAGTGATCAGTATCGCTCAGAACTAGTGTATATCCGCCAGCATCCCCCGGATGCCTAGTAGCGATCTTGTCTTCGAGTATCGGGATCTGTATAGATTTTGAACTTGATTCAGATTTCGACATCCATAGAACCAATGGGTTCCGGAAGTCAATTGCCTCGGCTCGTAGCCTACAACCGATGCCTGCAGAGTTTTCTCGCATTGTTTTTCGACGTCTTTGTTTGTCTTTGTATGCTTATTGACGCGTTGGAAAATGGGGTTGATCACGAATTCCACATGCGAAATGTATCCAATGTCTGAAAGAGTGATCATGGTATAACAATGCGTACGGGCCAGTATGGCTCCGTACTCAAGAGTATAAGTAGGTATGGTTGCACACAGAAATAAGTGATGATGTCATATCATAGTATGGTAAGATCATCACTGGAGTGCAATTGCACTCCCGCAAAGCGTCTATGTACTGGGCAGTTACCCCGCCTCAGCCTTCGGCTATCGCTCGGCCTCCGCCATTACATGTTTTCTGTTCTTTGCCCATGGACTATCGTGTATATAGTAGACGTAGACAGGGACGTTAACCACTCACATGTGCTCAATCGCGTCCCCACTACGTCTATCACCAGTTGCTATATTACAATATCCCTCAGTACTTGAAATTACTGTATACTACTCTGCGGTAATGGTTTTACCATCACACATCACACAGAGCAAGAGCCAATACCCCTTACAAGTCCGACAATAGTGATTGGTGATATTTACCATTACCGTCCAATACTGCCGGATATTACTTTATCATATCAGTGATCTCAATAGTCCAGCCCCACTCTTGGCAGCTCCAAAACTACACTATCCGAGCAGTTTTGCCACTCGACTTAACTGGACGGAATCTTGCAGCTCCGAAGCAATTTGAGCAGCTTTCTGAGGGTTTTACACTGTGTACTATGATCATGTTCACATACTGTAAGTACGGTAGTCAGTATCCTCATTGTTTGAAAAAAATCTGTATACTTCAAATTGACATCAACATTCATTTTCAGAACCTGCTGTTTTGCAGCCTGACTGCCATAGTCACCGGAGGAAATGGTGAGTTAGAATATGTCATGGCCGCAAGCGGCCAAATACAATATGATTCAAACAAACACACCGACATTGTCACATGGTGTGAACCCAAGCGGGCCAATTTGACCCAATGATGACGCAGACTACGGTCGAGTCATAGTCAAGTCGGACTATTGATCCCACTGACTATATTTTGTTCTACTAGGTTTGTTTGCCTTTGATGAAATGGTATCTATTACCTAGTGTAAGATTACGTTCCAAAAGAGACATGAGATTAATATTCTCACTGACTCCAATTGGGGCCAAGTAAACTTTGGAGATTGGCTTTCTCCCACTTGATATTCTTTATATTTGGGTTTTCCTTGGCCTTCTTTTTTCTCTCTTCGCGATCTTCCAAAAGGTCATTATGTCGGTGCTTCCAAACCACTAACTGCTGTGACAAACTCATTTCAGGATCAGGACAAAACATTTCCAATGGTTCCCCTGTGTGCTTGAGATATGATATTGCCATAACAGCATATATTTTCGATATCTACATCTATATCAGCCTCGGTGCAAAGTGATACTGGGAATCATGCACAAATACCATGTCCGAGACTGTTTCCAGTCCCATATACTGCATTGTGTACGCAAGACCCAAGAACTCAACATCCAGCAGTGAATTGCGCATTTCTTCAATTGTGATATCTCTCACTCCTGATGGTAAACCCAGTGGTCCCATTTCACCAATCTGGGGTGAGGCTGATGAGTCTGGAGGTGATTGCAGTAGTTGTTGAATAACAATTGAATTTGCACGGGGTCTGCTTCGGTTACGTTTTGGAGAGGCAGCCGGTGGGGATTGAAATGGGTGTAGAGGATTTGTGTGCGGTCTTTTCTGGCCCTGGTGCAGTGGTGAGGAGAAACTTCCCAGAAATGATTGCACAGATGGGTCAGAATGCATTCGAACTTCAGGCCACATCAAAAGATGTTGAATAGAATTTCGAAAACTGCTGATGAATAGTACCGGTAGAGTTTCACGCGGAACTCCTTTAAGCCATCCTTGTTCAATCCAAAGATCATCTTCAGTCAGGCGTTCTCTGTGGGCGGTGATCTCAGCTGCAAGTTTATCTGAATATCGCATGGTAGCCTCCGGCCTGGGCAGTTGTAGCATCTCAGATAACGATCTAACAGAGCTGGTGGTACGCATGATTGTCACTGTTGATACTGTTGTCTCTGTTGTCGATGCTGTTGATGCTTAGTTAAAGAGAAAGGGGGTTAGTGTCTGGGAAACATAAGTCGGCAAGCATTGGCACCATCGCCATGTATGTTCCACTACTTGTCGGTACGCATCGCTACTGCATTCCGACAATCTTGATCGTCCACACTATCACTAGTCGCTGCATTCCGATTACCATGGCTAGACGTACTGTCAAAATATGTGTATATCGAGTGGTATTCCGAATAAGTGTGAATAAGTTAAAGTTAACATGGCATAACCAGCTTGTCCATTGGGTAGCTCCTGCCGAGCAGCGATTTCATCACGAACAGCAGTTGAAGCAGCGGCTCCGAGACTATATTCACACTAGCGACGCAAAGGAAAGTAGCAAAATCAATGAGGAGAAAGTGAACCTCAGGATCCACGTCGAGAAGTCCAGGGGAAGGACCTATGCTATTCCTAAAACAGAGACCGAAATCATCATCTATCACATTTGGGATCTTGGTTTCAGTGGCGTTAGTGACAAATAAAAGTTGGGGAAACAGTTTTTGGAATGTGCTTTGGAGCCCGGCACTATTGCAAGATGTGACAGGATCACTGTAAGCCGCATTACATCTCAGTAATGTTCAATACTGATTCATAATAATGAAATGTAGACTAATATTGCAAACATCTATCGTACCAACCGCGAGACAAAGGAAATGTTTGATGACCATGAGCAGGATACTCCCGCATTGGCGACAGGTCTTTCGGGCATTTTGGATGCATTTAAGAACCGTACTGGTACATGGGATACTATGGCTGAGCATGGTCTTTACCCTGAGGATGATAGTGAGGATGTAGAAGAGGAATTCTAGTTCTACAATGAATGAGCACATTGAAATAAAATGGTATTACATTGTTGGGAATTGCTATCTGAAATAGAAAAATGATTGATGATAGTACACAGTAGTGGACAGTAATCGGTATTACCGATCAGTAATACACTTTTACATTTTCATCGTTACGATACTATCCTATATAGTCCAGTGTTAAACAATATAAATCAAATTGCGGAAGTAGCACCCAGTATTGGACATTAATGGGTACTTCCGATCAGTAATAAATTTCTACTTCACAATATTGAACGATAGTGGTCTAGTTTGAGTAGTAGTGCACTGTATTGAACAATAATCGAGATTACTGATATATAATACATATATTCACAATACTGAATGATCAATCATGTGCATTACCATTACAGAGATATATTGGTCAGTATCGTCCAATACAAGCGAGGTTTACCTTCAGGTAAGTGAGCAGGGAAGAAGAAGAGAGGGATGATACAACTTTGCTTGAAGAGACGTGGGACACCTGACGGTCACATTAGACAAGTATCGACCAAAAGGTTCAGATATGTCATGGCTGCAAGCAGCTGAATACAGTATGATTCAAACAAAACCTTCAGGTAAGTACTCAAAAACATTTCTATCATGTGCAGTAGTGAACAATAATTAATAGTAATGTTCATTTTGCTACGGTAAACATTGGAATCCTAATACTGCCGTGTATGGATTGGGATTGATTAGTATTGTATATTATCATTAAATTTTAGTTTCCTATATACTGGTCAGTATAAACAACTACTGTCCATAACATACAACATTCAGAGTTTTGGATAGATACCAGTTGGATGCAAACAATTGAATGATATTCTATACTCTGATTCAGTGACGAGTATCATAGAAATTGGAATGGATTGAATGACATGCATGTACCTAACGCCGGATTGAAGTTCTATAATTATTTGTTCAAAGTGAAAGTTTTAGGACACGTTCCTGAAAGATGTTTGACTCGAGAGTTAGCTGGCAAACCCTTATTGAGAGGTGGTGAAACCCACCAGCTGCTTTGAAAGCTCTTTCAGATCATGTTCAAGACCATGTGCCCCTGGCTGCTTGCCATTCAGCTCACACTCATGCAGCAGTTCAATCAAGTCGTCAATCTGCTTGGCAATCCACCGGAGATTACCATCTTCTCTCGGAGTCCAGGGTAGTCCTTCCGGTAACATTAGAATGCAATTCACATGTATTGCTATTAGCCTGACGGTGACAGTGTAGATATAATGAGAGCGCTATATAATGTTGATGTTAACGTTTACTTGATCTCCAGTCAAGTTTGTAAGTCAACTAACAGTTGCAATTTGTTCTGTGTTTCCCTTGACATTTATCATACCATTTTCGAAGTACTCGGGCTACCAATATTGGTTTATACATTATACTGCTATAACATGCTGTACAGACCACTACTGCCCAAGCCATATTGCTGAGATTGCTACTGCCTGACCTGTTTTCTTTCGGCTTTCTTTGCAGGTTAAAAGCAGTTGTTGCAACTGCTTCTGCATCACAGCTGCTATCAGAAGGATCTGCTTGTGTATACTTGGCTTTCCTTATTAGGTTCCCACGCAGTGTTGTTTGTGTCATCATTGGTGACAATCTCTGGCACCCTAGTAATGACTTTGGATCAGTCGCAGGATGCTTAACTGCTGAATCTGTATTCACCAGAGTATTGCCTTCGTAATTATCAATATCTCCTTGTACGTGGTAGGTCTCCGTCACTGTATGCATGGATGCAACAGCTTTGGACAGAATCTCGTCCATTGTTTTCAGCAGTGGTAGCTCCAAAAGTATACAGCTTCCATCATGAACGTCGATGTAATAGTTTCCATCGCTGGCACAGTTGTCATTGCCGGCATGAGTGTGAGGTGGTGAACTCGGGTGTGAATTCATTGTGATATATATAGATTTTGCAGTATATGCATGCATTTTTGATAATGTGTGTTAAGGTGTTGTGCCTTCGGTGGTAGTTAATAAAGGATAACAGCACATGATATCACTAAACATCCAACGCAGCCAGTAGTGCAAAGTAATGTCCAATACCGACCATGACAGGTTAGTATGGTGTGCTAATCCACCACACTATATCATTCAGCAGAATATTAATCCGCGGCCCAATGGCAGATATCTATCAGTTTTATATAATACTGAATTGTAAAGTTAATTCTTGTCAAATGATGAATGAGGATCAAAAAGATCTGAATATTAAATCTACACTATGCAATACTGTTCATTACTGAATGATACCACATACTACTATTATAGATAGCTGGAAATCTGCGGATGAATATCATAGGAGCAATCAGACCAAAGCAATCGGTACAGCCCTCTACATATCAATACTGCCTCTTACCACACACCAGTGATCATCAATATATATATAATTGTTGCGCTTACACATTACTACATACATCTTACTGACATTGCGTGATTTAACACACATAGGATTCATGGACAGTACAGTGCATGATGTCGGATTACTTGGCAGTCATGACATCTACCGTTATTGCAGATGGGCCGAGTGCATTTTCAAGCGAGCGGGGATACAGGGTAGCTGGGATCTGCCATCAAGCCGGCTTGCCCAGAGGCTAGTGTTAGCAACGGTTCCAACCCAGAGCCTCCGGGTCGGGTCCGGGTTGGAACCGACACGTTTCCGAATCAACGGTTCGGGTCGTCAGTTGAACCGAACCAGAAAGAACGGTCCGGGTTGACTCCACATTTTGGAACCACCCAAATTCCCGTGTTGTTAGACAGGTCCAAAAGCGGGTTCATATTATTTCACATGCGACTTTTGATATTCACAATTGAATCGAATGAGCGATTTTTGTTTGCAATTTTGCCCGTCATTAAACTCGCTTCAGTTCAATTCAATATTATAACTACAATTTATTAAATATGTATCATAACCTGGTAGTTTAACTTGGTAACAAGAACAAAGACGGCCAAAACTATGTTTACACTTAAGTTGTAGTAAATTTCAGTATGTTGTAGTATGTGTCAATTACCACAAATATTTTAGTATCAATAATTTCTATTATCATATTATTGCCTACCTTTCGCACATTTTATTTATATCTATTTAATCTTACCTTTAAAATTAACTTGAAAAATGCGGAAATAATATCACAATGGGCCTAGCATTTGCGTTTCTCTAATATACTGTTTAACAGCCTTTTCATTATATATGCATGAAATATAAAACATTTCTCAATAGTGACCAAGAAAATTGCAAAATAAAGATACCTATGCTCCATTACAAGAAACAGAAAACCAAAAGAAATATAAAATAATGATCACCGCTCTACCGTCGTTTATTCCCTTTCTTATTGCTTTTTGCTGTGTGTTGACGGGCGCAGGTCCATAACGTCAGAGTTGCTGTGCGATTAGACTTTCGAACTGGCCTGATAGGCCTGCGATGTTAGGGGCAGCATGTACATATGGCTGTTCTGCCACATCAATCACATCAGATTCATTGCATATATCCATATCGTCTTCATCGTCAGCCTCTCCATCGTTTTCATCATCGTTTGGATCGTCCAAGTCACCGTTCCAATGGAGCCAATCATCAGTATCACAATTCGTTTGGAAGAACTATCATCATCACTTTGGGTAGGATGGCGATCGATCCTACATATTCGTTGGATGTTGAGAACTTTGGTTTTGCCACCAGGGAGGTTGATCTGTGATAAGGACGGTGGAAGTGGAGATTTTTCAGTCATTTTGAAGCTGCAACACCATCATGTTCAAAGGCTGACCATGATGCTTTAACTGTCTCTTCAGTGTCTGAAATGTAACCCATGGCAGTCATTTGCTTATTCTGGGCGCGTGATGCCTTCTGAGTTGCGCGTAGGTGTTCACTGCCCTGCCACATCTCCAAAAAGTCATGAACCTTGGCCATCCGATGCAGCTTTCTTTCCTCAGCGTCTTTCTTGATTTCAGAATCGTTATCAGATATTGATGAATCTATTTGTGATGTATCACCGGCCAAAAGACCGAGATTACTTCTCGCAACTGCCGAACAACCACTTTTTCTCGAAGTGTTTCACCGTAGTTTTTGACTGCCTCCACCCTATGACATCTCGGCCAAGTGAAAAGCTGGCTTCCACTCCAACCCGTGTGGCATGATTGAGAAGATGTCCCGTGCTATATTGGCTAGATCGGTATACTTCGTGTTCATCTTTCTTGCTGTCGCCACCAATCGGTTACGTCGGGTATCCAGAAAGCCCTGCTAATCTCGGTGGGGTCGGAATGATAATCATTAAGATTGGGATTAATTTGTCCCCAATTTTTAGGTATCTCGGGTGGTGAATTCAAATAGAGTGTAGTGGCCGTCAATAAACGTGCTGCGCGATCGCTACGCCCGGGAGTACATTCCGCCGTGTTTGCAGGTGTAAAATACTCATCATCACTGGACAAATCATATGGATCATAAGTCGATTGACCTGGCCCGACACTGCAATGGAGGCGAATAAGTTATGATTCGGTACTGGTTGATGTTTTCCGGCGGTCTTAAATTGGCTTTTGGTGCAGTATTCGTGCTCCACATATTTATGAATGCATCCTTGTACTGGGCAGTGAAGGAACCCTCATCCTCAGGATTAACATCCATAGCCTTGTCCCACTTCCGAAATGATCGCAACTTCCGAAAAGATCGAGGATTTGTGCTGCAATGAGGAGCATGCCTGTCTCTGGTGTTACTTCGGAGTAATATTTGGACAGCTTTTGGCGTGCAAACTTCAAAGCAAAGTATAGATCCTCTTTCCACTGAGTTTTCTTCTTTGCCAAAGCACGCATTACGCCATCTAGGTGATCGAATATATCATTGTATATCGTGATGACATGGTGTAAGGTGACTGTACGCCGTTTCGACATCCAAAGTGTCCAGTAACGAAATGGTCTCAGCACCTCCATTACGTATTTGACAATAATCCATTCGTCTTCAGTTGTAAATAAAGGCCGGTAATCACGGTAATTAGGATTTTTAAGCCACTCGCGTGTAAACTCTCGCAATCTGTACGCCCGCTCTAGTAATTCCAGAGTTGAATTCCACCGTGTTTTTACATCCATGGTAGGCAGTACTGCAATTCTGACTTTGGATTTCTGGCAGTTGAGAAACTCATTACGTCTTCCAGGAGTCAGAGTAATCAATACCGCAAGCATTCTCTGCTATTTCAAAAGTCAGTATTCAGAATCAATGTGTAGATAACATGCAGTAACTACCTTTTCAATTATCTTAGCAATCCAGGCGTCATGGCTGCTACTTTAGAGATTCTTGCATTTCCGGACTTCTGCAGCTTTTGGCTTTTAGTTAATGCCGCGCCTCATTTTCTCCAAATTGCTCGTCACGCTCATTTGCTTCCCATGACTTCGTTCGCCCTTTCACCCCCAGACTACTCATAAATGCCCCTAAAGAAAGCTGAATGACATGCGCCATGCATGGTATATGGTTTCGTAATGCCAACCATTCAATTCCAGAGGTTTGAGTGTCGATCGTAGCTCCCGAGTCATTGAATAATTGGATGAGCGTTATCAGTGGTTATACCGAGCAATCGACCGTCTGTAAGGCCGAAACGCTCAAGTACCTCTTCAAATGCTCGGCCAGTCGCTCACCTGTGTGTTTGCCTTTAACCTATAGTTGTTTGTCAGCGGTACAAAATATCAAAACCAAGTGGCCACAAACCTCATCGAATGCAAGCTGTACTTCTCGAAGGCACCAGTTGAGATCTATATAATAGCCAATGACCGACACAATCGCCAATTTATTGGTTGATGTCCATCCATCTAACGCTACACTGACTTTATTTTTGTTGGCAACTGCTTTTTGATTGCATCAATTGTGAGGGAGTATTCTCTTCGGCAAATATTACTGAGAGTACTGGCAGAGGGAAGGATCAAATCGCATCGTAACGCATTGAACGTTCGTCGTAACTCCAGGTTCGTTATAGCGTTCCACGGAATGTGAGCAGAAACAAATCCTAGCATCAAATAGCGGTTCCAGGTTTCTTGGTTGAATTCAAGAGTTGTAAAGTCATTATCTGCCAGTTTTGTACGTTCTATCTGTTAAAATTGTTAGTATGGTCAGCGATTTCAATCAGCCTGTGTTTGATGGGAACTACTTGCCACCATAACACCCTGACTGCCTTTCTTCTTTAGTACAGCTAAAGCTTGCTCATCACCAGCTGTATCTGTCAATAAGGAAACGTCTGATTCTGATAACTTATTCAGCTCTGCTTTGTGTGTCTTTGATTGGAGGTGTTCCGCCATAGTATTGTTCCATTCTCGGATGGATGTACCAGAACTGTGTGACAAACGATACAAATGACGCCGGGGCAGCATTTTCGGTTTTTGCGCAATGTTTGTAGAATCGCCATGCCGCTGCATGCCGGGAGCCGCTCCACACAATTGTAGTCTTTGTTTCCACATTCATGGAGGTCCACCATTTATCGAACACCATTTGCAATATTTCATCAGTCAAATCTCGTATAAACACACGTTCTTCCTTTGTGGAGTACATTATTTCGAGTGAGGATGTATCAATGCACTTTGCAGCAGCCATTGAACAAGCGTTTGAAGGGAATATTAAAGCAGAATATGAAGGACTTCAAACTGTACTGCTGTCAAAAATATTGATTTATGCAATGATTTGTGGATGTCTTATATACCTGCTTCAACAGACCGTTCGTAGGAAGAAATAATGGACAGTATGTTAGTAATAATCATTTGTGATAAAGGCAGTGAAAACTACAATAAAACTAGTGCAGCCGAAAAACCCCACGCACTAGAGAGTTGTGTGAACGAAAATCGTTGACGCTCTGTCGATGCTCACTTTTAGTCCTGCAGCCTACATGTCTTGTCGCACAATTGCTCTCTATTTGGTTGTAAAATTGGGCTTTCATGCTTATTTGATAAGAATATACCTCGCGATACAGATAAATCGTGATTTAATTCGTTCAATTCAGTGGCTACTCGAATGAATCACTTTCAACTGATGTTTGGATAGAGGCCGACAATACTCCGATAACACTAATGCAATGCATTTGTTCCCTCCGTGCTCAAAATTGTGTGACCAAAAATCGTTGAAGCTCCGTTGACACTCACTTTTAGTCCTGCAGTCTATGTGTCATATTGTGCAGAAACAATAGGTATGATTGTAATGGCAGACTTTCACACATATTGAATAAGAATATGCCATGCAATCCGGATTAATCGTGATTTAATGTCTCCAAGCTTGGTTACCAAGGTTGCTCGCGTGCATGAGAAAAATCGATTTACCGATAAAGACAGTCAAAACTGAAATTAAACTAATGGAGCTTACAAAACTTCACACACTAGAGATGTTGGGCGACCAAAAATCATTGACGCTCCGTTGACGGTCACTTTTACTCCTGCAGCGTACATGTCATATCGCTGGATTGCACTTTATATGATTGTAAAGGCCGGCTTTCATGCTTATTCGACAGGATTATTTCTCGCGATACAGATAAGTCGTGATTTAATTCCTTCCATTCCGACGTTACTCGGATAAATTGCCTACCACTGCTTTATCGATAAAGGCAGCCAATTCTCTGATAACACTAATGCACTGCATCTATTCCCTCCCGTGCCAAATAGTGTGTGACGAAAAATCGTTGACGCTCCGTTGACGCTCATTTTTATTCCTGCAGCCTACATGTCATGTCACACCATTGCACTGTCTTTGATCGTAAAAGTTGGCTTTCCTGCATATTTGACAGAGATACACCTTGCGATACAGATAATTCGTGATTCAATTCCTTCCATTTAGACGTTACTCGGATAAATTGCACGCCACTGCTTTGTCGGTAAAGGCAGCCAATACTCTGATAACACTAATACACTGCATCTGTTCCCTCCCGTGCCCAATATTGGGTGACCAAAAATCATTGACACTCCGTTGACGCTCACTTCTACTCGTGCAGCCTACGTGTCTTGTCCGACCATTGCGCTCTTTTTGATTGTAAAAGTTGGCTCTCCTGCATATTTGACAAGAATGCACCTCGCGATACAGATAACTCGTGATTTAATTCTTTCCATTTAGTCGTTACTCGGATAAATTGCACGCCACTGCTTTGTCGATACAGGCAGCCAATTCTCTGATAACACTAATGCACTGCATCTATTCCCTCCCGTGCCCAATAATGTGTGACCAAAAATCGTTGACGCTCTGTTGACGCTCATTTTATTCCTGCAGCCTACGTGTCTTGTCGCACCATTGCACTGTCTTTGATCGTGAAAGTTGGCTTTCCTGCATATTTGACAGGAATACACCTCGCGATACAGATAATTCGTGATTTAATTCCTTCCATTTAGTCGTTACTCGCATACATTGCACGCCACTGCTTTGTTGATAAAGGCAGCCAATACTCTGATAACACTAATGCACTGCATCTGTTCCCTCCCGTGTCCAATATTGTGTGACCAAAAATCGTTGACGCTCCGTTGACGCTCACTTTTACTCGTGCAATCTATGTGTCTTGTCGGACCATTGCACTCTTTTTGATTGTAAAAGTTGGCTCTCCTGCATATTTGACAAGAATGCACCTCGAGATACAGATAACTCATGATTTCATTCCTTCCATTTAGACATTACTCGGATAAATTGCATGCCACTGCTTTGTCGATACAAGCAGCCAATTCTCTGATCACACTAAATCACTGCATCTATTCCCTCCCGTGCCCAATATTGTGTGACCAAAAATCGTTGACGCTTCGTTGACGCTCACTTTTACTCCTGCAGCCTATGTGTCTTGTCGCACCATTGCCCTCTATTTGATTGTAAAAGCTGACTTTTGTGCTTATTTGACAAGATTGTATCTCGCGATACAGATAAATCGTGATTTAATTCGTTCAATTCAGTGGCTATTTGGATGAATCGGTTACAACTGATATCTCGATAATGATATTGTTATCTATTTATTAGAAGTTATAATACATGTTTCAATATGACTATATTCTATGCATAATGGTACTAGTATTTGACATTTGATGGACAGTTTACCTAGCTGTTGAAATATATTTGATAGTATTATCTCGCTTTCGATCGGCTTTGCGCAGCATAATGATAATGACGTGAGTGTGTCTTATAAATAGCCCACTTTCGTCATTCAGCTGGTTGTGCCAAATATTCATGGTCATCCATGAGGTCTTTGTGAGATCGCCATCATGTGTACAGGGCCTGAGCGGCAGCTTATGCAGTTGGAGTTTCATTTAAATCATTGATAACGGCTGTCTTCTAAATTGGTTCATCTTCTGATCAGACCGCAACTAGTGAGACAAATATAACAACAATGATGTAAAATTCAGGTGGCATATTATGTATCAATTAAGTTTTTACTCTCATACTTAAAATAATTATTCTCAATATAAGCAAGCTGATAGGCGGTGTATGTCGCATATCTGGCGTGGTCAAAGTTTATACGTCCGGTTCTATCCCTGCACATGCTCAGACAATTTTTTCAGGTGTCACAGAAATCATAAAAAACTAACAAATACAAACATAAGACTAAAACCGCATTTAGGATAAATAAACTGTCGAAAATAGCATTATGACAATCCATGACTATATGATAATCTATGCTTACGGGCCATCATGCTCCGTACCCATATGTTCAGACATCTGTATAACAATTAGTGGGGGACAAGGCATACGAGGGAAAATTTCGTACTGATTCAACTGTTTCGACTGGCGTGAATTCAACAGGCTTTCCAATTCCTAATAGCAAATGACTAGTTCCCGGAGGAGAGGGTGATTGGGCCATAGATGAAGTGGCTGGATTTGAAATTGAGTTTGGAGTTAACACCGCCGGAACCTTCAATTCAGCAGTGCCATACTTTCTGTCCCGCTCGCGAAAGTAATCTTCTGCATCTGCCCATCCCGGAGTTGTCAATTCCTCGAGCTTCATTCGATTCGTGCGAAACGTGTTCAGCCGTTCCTGTACTGATTTGTTGATTGTGCCAACCACCCAGTCTGGTTCGTCGTCATCACTCAGCTCTGCATACTCATCGTCCTCTCCATCTTCTTCCTCATCTTCATCATCTTCCTCATCTGAAGTTGCAACATCATCAACACTATCTCCAATTGCTTCCAACATCTCTTCAAATGTCATTTTAGTTGTATCAGCCACCGCTCTTTTCAACATAGTATCTTGCTTTCTCTCTACCGCTGCTTCCGCTTCCGCAACCCTCTTTCTTGCTGCTGCTGTTTCACTCTCCACAAATTCCTCAATCCACTTCTCCTTTGCTTCCTTGCTCACAAAGTTTGATTCCGGTCTGCGCTCCGCTGCCCACCATTTTTTTTGAACAGAGACTACGCAAAGCGCCAAGTGCTCGGACCCGTTCTGCCTCGACACCAGTCTTGCCTTGGTTCGCTTGGTGACGTCGTTTTGTAGCGCGTATTGTTGATTTGCCGTATTTGCCAGCCGGGAGTCTCAAAAAATTGTTTTTTGGTGTGTAGACCATATTTGTTGCTCTTTCGTGTGGTTCGTGTGGACTTTGTTTTTGGAGATGATGGCAGTTGGACGGTGGGGGAAAGGTGGGTCTTTATGGTTGTAGGTTCGATCTAGTTTGACAGCTAAAATAATAATAACAGCAGGCGCTAGAGCTGGAATGATTTTATACTATGTTCAATCTGAAGGCAACATCCGTTCAACCTCAAGGCAACATCCGTTCAACCTCAAGGCAACATCCGTTCAACATAACCGCAGAAACGGTTTCACATGACATCACTTCAGTTTTCACAGCTATTACACTGAACATACAACAATCGGCAGCTGTGACAAAAACATTATATTGCCGGCTGTTCATTTTTATTCATTATTACCAACAATTAACAGGGTATGTATAAGGCCAACATCCTTGCAAATCTGCCGCCATACAGCAGGGTCTATCGTGAAATTCTATAATACTAGAATAGATATAATGACCGTTCAAAATGTCGATTCGACTTGAATTTCGCAGAATTTCTTATATATTCTTCAGGTTCTCACTGTTTTCCACACTCAAATTCTTCTCTCTTCACATACAATAACCTCAAGTAATGGCTGAACCACAACAACCTGCTTCTAGCAGTGTAGCCGGGGGTGAATCCACACGCACGCCCGCCTCTACTGTGAATACATCAATTAATCAAACATTGCTCCAACGACATGCACAGAATTCTCACCGAATAGCCGCCGATATTGCAACGAGACACATGCATAAGGACGAACAGTTGAAAATTGTACGCAAAACTGGCGCCAAGAAAAACCGGGAAAACCATGCAATCGGATGTGAGTTATATAATCTATAAGAACGACAGTCAATTGATCAAATTCCATTAGCTGCCATTTGTTCAGAATTACGTGAGCAGTTCAACCAGTGTTAGGGGTTTTCCCTTAGCATGCGTACGAAGTACATCAGGCTTAGTCTCCCAGGCTTGCCGTTATTCAAAGATGGATCAATGGTTAAGATCACACCCCTGAGGATGTCTACTGATGAGTTAGCAGACGGCTCAACATAGCCGGGTGAAATCCCCATAATAGTCTATGCTACAATACTACGTCTCAGTATAGGGAATAGCTACCCAGTGTGGAGACAGTACGCACACTCGATCAGACAGTAATCTTGGGGGTAACAACCCATAGTACTGGCCAAGGCATGGGACACACCAACCATACTGCCGAAGCAATGTAACTGCCAAGCAGGGGTCTTCGGATCAGCTGTGCGTTACGGATCAGACCAGTGTTATCTTCGTTATCATGCTAATACTGGGACAAACCATACCCGTGCTTGGCTTCATGGATTTGGTTGGACAAGCGATATTATCTTAGTATGCGGGACTTTGCTATCTCTAGAGCTAGAATAAGCAAATGCGATAAGCTAACTGCGCCCCGGTAGTTAACTCTACCTAAAAGATAAGTGCTTGGATCTAGACTGTCGAACCCCAGCTCTGCCGTGTTTACAACACGATAACTGATAGAGGGCACCCCCTACGGGGAACACGGATAGGACCCGATGACACTAGGTACGTGGCAATATATGGGTTGGCAGCTCATTAAATCATTGATCACTATTCCACTCACTACGAAGAAAGATAACTAATACGAAGTAATGGTCCGATATGTATGTCAGCAACGTCATAACATGCAGGATAACCTTTGGGAACTCCTGGTGGGGGCTTACGCAACCACACGTTGTCAAACGGAACTCTCAACAGCTAACTCTCGAGATCGGCTCTGAAGCAACGATCGGATGTTATGTGAACACCCACTACGGTGGACTGAGTGTTTATGAGATAGTACTATACACACACATCATAGATTACAGAGAAGTACCGTCACCCCTTAGCAGGATGGTTTGACGCGGAAATACTCACCTATAAAAGACCACCTTAAACCCACGAGTTTAAACACAACGATTCAAGCAACAGTCGAACAAACCACAGTCAGAACACAACAGCGGAAAAACCACCTGAAATATTATTAGGTTAATTACCTTAAGAAATATTCACCAAAACTTTTATGTCTATTTCAGACGATCAGAAGGTTATCTACGCTTGCATCTTGCACGCCCAAGCAAACACTCGAGCCAAATACGAACACCTCGCATGATACCTTATTCGTAACAACCTTTGGGAGAAATACTACCACTACTTCCATACCGGTGAACTTCCTTCCCAAGACAACCTTGACGAGTCATCAGAGGATTACCTCCAAGACAGTTACCACTTTTGAAACACAGGGCCATACGGCAATAGATGCCCGTATTTATACATACCTTACAACGACTTAAATGCGTCACGCTAGAATTTCATATCTTTGGTTTTGTCATCATTATTGCAATACGCATTTACCAAGAGACAACACAACGATATCGATAAACCTCTAAATCACATCTAGCTGCAGTATCCCCCTAACAACCAGAGCCGCAAAGGCAACCCTCCGTGGTCTACCAAGCCATTCGTCCGAACAGTCCGTGAAATTGAACACCATGATGTTGTCAACTCCGGAGTTTTTGCAAACGAATTTTCTGACAAACGACCTCGAGAATGGGCAAGAGCTTCGTTAAAAGCGTTAGAGGAAGCCACAGAAGAGTATATGATTGAAGTAAGTTCTATTGCTCACCATTAAATTTTCACAGCAGCAACTGAATGATAATAGGTTTTTAACATGTCTGCAACCATGGCCAGGCAAGGTGGGCGTGTACAGCTCGAGCAGGCAGACAGGCGCATCGCGCTCAACATAGTCAATATGGCCAAACATGGCATATCGAGCGCTGGAATCGAGGAAACGAAGAATTTGATTAAAAAGCCGCTGGCAGAAATTCGAGAAGAAAAGAGACAGGGTGTTGAGTTGCCCGGCCATAAGAGTGTGAAGGCGGTCATTGAAAAGCATCCATCCATGATCTATGATAATCACTTGACTGGCTGCCTTATATGCCAAAATAAGGTTGCTCGAAATCCTTACACTCGCTGGAGGCGCAAAGGCACAAAACCTTCCACTACTACAGTACCCGCTGCAGCACGACCTAGTCCTGAAAGATTGGCTCATCTCAGCCTTTTGAACAAATTTACGCCGCTCGAAGATTCAGAAGATGAAGCAGAAGACGATGACGCCTACCATTTTTGTGACTCCAGTACTGATGGCACCGATGAATCACGTATGCACTCCCACCTTTCACATGAAAAATTACTAATAACTATTTCACAGAGAATGGCAGCGCTGATGAAGCAATTGAAAATTTAAGTGAATAGACAAGTGGTTTTATTGGGCATACTTAAAGCTTCAATTTGCAGCGACTTTTTTGGATATTATGTGCATTATTATTATGGGGACATTTAATTTTGATATCCAATCTATTTAAAAAGTTTCAGCTGTCAAGACTCGCAATATAATTGTGAATGAAATGCAATTTAATCTGTGAAGTGTGCAACGTTAGTATTATTGGAGTTCTGTCCATATTTATCGAAAATTTAATTTTAACTGACAAAGCTCATATTGCAAGGCACCTTCTTCTCAAATTAGAATGAAAGCCATCTTTATGAATGAATAACCTACTTGTGGGTGCACATACAATTAGGCTACCGGACCGAAAGTGAGCGTCAACGGAGCGTCAACGATTTTTAGTCGCACAACACCTCTAGCGCGACGGATTTTATGTGCTACGTTCGTATTTTCTATTTTCTGACTGCCTTTATCGACTAAAAAGTTCTCAATGAGCACCGATGCTATCTCTGAAAATGAGTATCTGCAATAATTAAATCTCACTTTATCGGTATCGCAGGACGCATCATCATCAAATACGGACGAACGCCATTCATTATGATCGATTCTGATATATGCGCTGGACCATACGCATAGGCTACGGGACTGAAAGTGAGCGTCAACGGAGCGTCAACGATTTTTGGTCGCACAACACCTCTAGCGCGATGGATTATATGTGCTACGTTCGTATTCTCTATTTCCTGACTGCCTTTATCGACTAAAAGTTCTCAATGATGCACCGATGCTATCTCTGAAAATGAGTATCTGCAATTATTAAATCACACTTTATCGGTATCGCAGGACGCATCATCATCAAATACGGATGAACGCCATTCATTATGATCGATTCTGATATATGCGCTGGACCATACGCATAGGCTACGGGACTGAAAGTGAGTGTCAACGGAGCGTCAACGATTTTTGGTCGCACAACACCTCTAGCGCGAGGGATTATATGTGCTACGTTAGTATTCTCTATTTTCTGACTGCCTTTATCGACTAAAAAGTTCTCAATGATGCACCGATGCTATCTCTGAAAATGAGTATCTGCAATTATTAAACCATAATTTATCGGTATCGCAGGACGCATCATTATCAAATAAGGACGAACGCTATTTATTACACTTGATTCTAATTTTTGTACTGGACCATACGCATAGACTACGGACCGAAAGTGAGCGTCAACGGAGCGTCAACGATTTTTGGTCGCACAACACCTCTAGCGCGAGGGATTATATGTGCTACGTTCGTATTCTCTATTTTCTGACTGCCTTTCTGGACTAAACAGTTCTTAATGATGCACCGATGCTATCTCTGAAAATGAGTATCTGCAATTATTAAACCACAATTTATCCGTATCGCAGGACGCATCATCATCAAATAAGGACGAACGCCATTTATTACACTTGATTCTGATTTTTGTGATGCACCATACGCTAGACTACGGGACTGAAGGTGAGCATCAACGGAGCGTCAACGATTTTTGGTCACACAACACCTCTAGTACGAGGGATTACATGTGCTACATTCTATTTTCGAATATCTGACTGCCTTTATCGACTAAACAATTCTGTATGATACACCGATGCTCTCTCTAAAAGTGGGTATCAGCAATTGTTAAATCACAATTTATCGGTATCGCAGGACATATTATAATCAAATAAGTACGAACGCCATTTTCTACGGGTGATTATGCTATTTGCGCGCGACCATATACACAGGCTACATGACTGAAAGTGAGTGTCAACGGCAGCGTCAACGATTTTTGGTCGCACAACGCCTCTAGTGCGAGGGATTATATGTGCTGCGTTCATATTTTCTAATTTCTGACTGCTTTTACCTATTAAAAAGTTCTCAATGATGTACCAATGCTATCTCTGAAAGCATAAGTAATGAAAAGATCACCATATTGAAATTAATTTTATACAATGAAAAACTGGGCAGAAAGCGTGAAATGCCACTAGACGCATGTGCTATGCTTTCCATTCATGAAATTCAGAAGAACCCGTTTTTAGAACCCGCAGGTAAGACCCGGCGGGTCTAACTAAACCCGGTAAAACCCGCGGGTCAGCCGGTTCGGTTCCGGGTTTGGAACCGGAAATTACGTCCGGGTCGGGTTTAGTACGGTTCCAGAACTGGAACCGGAGAACGGTTCCGGTTCGGAACCGGACCGAGGGCGGGTAACCCGGACCCGTTGCTAACACTACCAGAGGCAGAGGTGATATGGGGCTCTATTAGAGTAAATACAGTATGAATAAATAACAACAACTGCATTCTTGAATTACTATCTGGTAAAGTGTCATAGAATGGGGTTAGACGAGGCATTACTGCTCGGTACGGTACATGACGAGCCAGTATATATGCTGCGGTCGGGCCGACCGACCTTTTCGAGTTTCTACGTTCGAGTCGGTGGCCGTCGACCACGGGCTAAGGGAGTCTTAGGATTGCCGCCCTGAGGTGAACAGTACTCTGCTCTCCTGGTTGCCAGTCCTAGTCTGTATTACTATTGTTGACTTTAACCCTATTTGTGCGACACGATCTAAGGTTCTCCTCGAATGATGGCTACGCTATTCCCATATCCTTCGCACTAATGGAAATGAGCGAGACATTATGGCAGCACCTGGTAACAATCAACAATATCACAATGACCCGTCATTCGAACTTTGCGAATTCATCGGACAAGGGCGCAACTTCCAATATAGCGGTTTATCATACTCCGTTCTCCAAACTCTTGACACACAACCCACACAATCTGGTACTTGGGAATACCTTCGTGGTGGAAGATTCCACACGTATGCTACACATTCGCGTGGGAAACGACAGCTCGTTTGGTTTGTTTGTATGGGAGTTGGGCAGTTCGTGGTCCTCACGGGCACACTCATGGCACTACAACTATCATTTAACACCCCTATAGTAGGCATGGGATGCCACTCGCTACTATATCTGCTGTTCCTGATTCTCAGCATTATTCCTTGGATATTGCATGTATTCCTGCCACTGAAGATCCAAAGTCACCCAATCGCCACAAAAACACTGAATGATTTACCTGGTTCTATTGTTTGCGGCCGTCCTGACCTTGATTGCAAAGATGATTTTCCAGACCACCGGTGGCCTGAACAGATGTCTGTGTAATGCGAGTGGTTTTGCTCGAGGGTACGGCGGGTACGTCGATTTTGACTGGGTGTTTCAACCGGATGACTATGGCGTCAGTCGGTATTGGATTACTGCCACAGTCCTCAGCTTGTTGGTGCCTATTGTGGTGTGTTCGTGGGCCCCGAGGCAGTGGGCGAAGAGCGATGGACTATGGGATGAGCCTGAGGATAAGATTATACTGAATCAGTCCGGTGTGTTAACGGATTGGTTGATGTGATTCATTACAATATTGAAGGATTCGTTTACTAGGGATACTGAGGAATTAGTCTTTGGTGTCATTTTAAGAGCAGCTTGATAGTATAGTGAGTTGTCAGTTGACGTCGTTATCAATTAATGAAAATGGTAAGAGTTGTCAGCGGATACCGTGGGGCATTGGGAAAACCTCGCCGCTCCGCTCCCCATCCATGAGCTTAAACCCAATCCCAGAATCCCCCGCCCAATTAAGTCTGCGAGTGTTAGTCCGATCACAACGTATTCTATACGTGAAATGTGTATAACTATGTTTGCTTTCACCTGCCAGTCTCTAAATTGTGATATATTTGATATTCACTGTGTGGCTTTAGTTGTAGTCCGAAAAATCGCGAAAAATCGACGAAAATCGATCGCTTTCCACAACCACACACTGAGTATTAAATACATCTTAAATATGAGACTGGGGGGTGAAATTACGCATACTTATGCACATTTTAAGTGTAGAACACGTTCTGATCGGACCAAAACCCGTGGATTTAATTGGGTGGGCAACTTTTGACTTAGTGTATGTTCCATTTGGGTGAGAGGAGATGTGAGAGAAACTTCCATAATAGTCTACGTTCGCACAAGACGTAAGGGAACGACGGTTGCTCTCAAAGTTGTTTTCGGATTGGTAATGTAGCATTCAAGAGATGTGCTTTGTGTTTGGAATGTTATATCTGTTAATATAGTTTTAAATAGATTGATTTACATTATTGACTGCTTTGTTGCTTGAAATACAATGTAATGTTTTGAAGATAGTACTGTGTAGCGCATACGATTGTTTTTGCTGCTGGGATAGGTCAGAGTGCAAGTTTCATTTTTTTGGGTCAAAGAATTGATAGGGACATTGTAGTTGATGACCAGTGAAAATTTGCACAAGGCTCGAGAAAAAGGGGTCCGGAAATTGCTCCCAAGACCCACATCAAAACTTTATACATTTGTGGGAAGGAGTCGCATCTTCAGACGAGATAGTTGCACTGAATACGGGGTCGTGGGACAGGGGTATCATGAGACAGAGTACAGCCTCGTGGTTTTCGCGCGTAATCTACATCACGGGGTCATGGGTACGGACTACCAGCGGATAAGGTGAAAATTTCGGATCTTATCTTGTGCCACGATCATGTCTTCAAAATAGCACAGCCCCGTCTCACGACCTTTTACTTCGTCTCACGATCGTGCAGATAAAAATCTAGTCTTAAGTGAAATAACAAGGCAATTCCAACTTTATCTGCGGACAAGTACAAAGTCCTACCACAGGTTAGTTTGGTGGAAAATGCTGCCATATGTCACGGGATATTTTGGCCGAAAAGGGCTCCGAGTTTTTTTTCGGATGGATAGTTGCAAGACTACGGTTAAGACGCATCGGGAAACCGACTTTTCGCATCTTTACCTAATCCCTTCTTCCAGAGAGCTCTGAAGTTCCAGCCCATCCTTAGGATAAAACACTACCAATGGCCACTTCACTCCACCATCGACACGATTGCAGATGGGTATGCCAGCTTGACGTAAATATTTGGAAGATCACTTACCAATACGACCGAACAGGCATATGGCCAATTATCACTATTATTTAGTAACAAGATTACATAACGTCCATTAATCTTCTTCAACTACCATACACGTAAACATCCATTACACACTACAAAGAGACATGTTGTCCGCTCCTCCGATCCAGACACTCCCACATATACCTTGTCTATACGATATTACCAACTAGACCCAACGCAACTACTGCTGCAGCGACGAGGCCGCACATCGCTTGACCGTTGGCACCGCCGGTGAACACAGCTGAAGGGCTGCTGATTGTCGGCGATGAGCTAACATTAGTATACATAGATTTGTTGGTGTATACTGCTGGAGGGCTGCTGATTGTCGGCGTTGAAGTAACACTAGCAATCGTGGTACCGGTGAATTTCTTTGGAGGGCTGGTGGTTTTCGGCTTTGGAGTAATACTATCAACCGTGGTAACATCGGTGGGAGCCGGTAGAGGACTGCTGGCCGTTTCAGTCGTAAAATCCGCCGGGAGAGTGACGCCATTTTCCGCCGCGCATTTCTGGGGGTCTAAGCCCTATTTACTATCAGCTTCGCGTCCAGAGGTGAAGGTAACGTGTAAGTACGTCTGGGCAACATTTTCCATCTATAAGACAGAACGACCCGGTAGGACAACCCCCTAGAGAATCAAGTCAGTAGAGCATTACAAGACGTGACCAGACAAGCATATGGGGTTAAATGACAATGAGTGAGGGAAGGTAGAGTCCTTGTACCGACATTTGGAGTGACAGCACGTTTGTCCTTGGCTCGGATCGAAGCACAGCACGTTCTTAATGCAGTCCTGAAGGCCATTTTCGGCGCAAGTGCCTGATAGAGGGTTGGTATCTGGTACGAAGGACTGGTCCGACTGGCGCTCGACAAGGCTCCTTGCTTTAATTTGCTGGTTCTCGGCTGCCATTGCTCCGCTTCCACCCAAGATAGCCAAAACGGCCAAAACCTTGATAGTAAAGGTGAGCATTCTGAGTAGACAGAGCAAGTGAAATTCGGAATATAATGAGATACAGAGCGAGGGAAGTTCAGAATATAACAGACTGAAGCGATGGCTGACCGAAAGAAGGCAAGAGAGGGATAGGAATGTAGGAACAGGACACAAAGAGTCCTTAAGTACTTAAGAAGGCTGGGTTAGGGTTTGGGGCGTGTCACGGTGGGAGCTGTGCCTTTTGCCTCCTTCAATTCGTATCCCTTTTCATTCGGGTATAGTGCGAGTAAAATACCGCCGCACGGTAAAGACTCGATTGGCTGAGAAGTGAACCTAGGTTCATGTCGCACACAGAGTGGAGCCTTACGTCGTATTTTACCTGCCTGATAACTCTGAAGGACTATCCGCTAAGCCTCCCTGACCGTGCGAAATTAAGGGCTGGTTCACGAGTTGAACTATCCCCTAGACACCCGGTATTCTTTTCCTGTCAAGTATAGTGTGAGTAAAGAACCACATCGGAAGTCCCGCCTCGTCTCGTCGTACAGATAGAGAATTAATGTTGTGTAACCGAACGCAACCATAGAATACATAACTATCGAGCTAATGATTGTGCCCCAAGAATGAAGAGCGAGCGCTTCTGAACCGTTACGTACTCTATAGATAACTAGAACATCGCCTAGAAGAAGGGCCACGTAATGAGTGAAATAATTGTAAGCGACCAAGCCGTCAAACAAATTCCTGGAATTTCGCTTGGAGGTTGTCTCTTTTAGAATTATATATAACTTGCACGTCACTTGTAGCCCAATCACTTCCTAGTCACACTCAGGGAGTTCAATTGAAATTTGATAAGTGAGCGCTGTCTCCTGTGAATGCGGCGGAGTGAGGAGCTTTATCCCCTACACGCTCGCGAATGGCGCAGTTTGCCGCAGTGAAGATTCTACCATACCGAGCTGAAGTGATATCAACAATACTATCGCCCGGGCTGCTAACTACCACTCGGAGCCACCGAAAGCCAATGAGAGCATTCCACCCACTGATCACTACCCCCAAAAAAGACAACTACAGCAAATGAGCTGTTCCTGAGCGTGTAGGGGGTAAAACAATCTGGGGGCGGCAATGCATGACATAAATCCTGGAACTGCATGCCTGTTCCCCAATGAGCAGGCAGGCAAGAACGATAACTTTGATAATGACTACCTTTATAGGATAAGAATGGCCACGCAAGCCCGAAGTGGCACCCGACAATGGTTCATCCGGCCAAATCGGGATGTGAGATAAAGCAAGGTCAAAAGCCGTGAGGGCTTGGAGACATTGGTGCACCTAAATTTCACAAAAATGTCAATCAACTTCAGACAGCAGCGCTTATGGGAGGAGTTAGGTGACAAATGTCTGAGTTAAGGGCAAGTACTGTTTTTCACAATTCTCCACCGTTTGCACTCTCTGTTCCAGGCGCCGCTAACTGGATACAATGTTCCAAGTGGCCCGGCCTGGCCGGCCTGCATGAAGCCGGGCCTGGCCGCCGCCAAGCTAGGCTTTGCGGTGGAGGTTTTTCAAATTGATGCTGGGCTGGGCCGCTTAGGAACACTGACTGGATAAACCTTACTCACTGCTCATACTTCAGATGACTGGTACAGACCCCGGAACGTAGTTTCGGTATTGCATAATACTAATCTGTTATGATATGGTGAGGATTGTGCGGATAGACTAGTACATAAAAGAGAGGAGGAGAAAGACTCGAGATATATATAAGAGAGTTGGGTGCTGTTTACTCTACCAGATCCTTTACTATCAGCGCAGCTGAAGATCAACTCGGTCAGGTTTATATATTCAATATCCGTCTCATTGTTAGTAACTACTGATAGATGATATTTTTAGCAAGATTCGGAAACGAACATAGAACCGGCCAAGCTGGACCAGAATGGGGACGCTTCAGAACTGAATAAGCAAAGGTTCCTGAGCTTTGAAGACCCAAAATGGTGCAAGAAATACTAGAATGTAGGGTTGAAAACTACGGTGTTTAAGTCATACTGCAAATACTAAGATCCTAGACTAGAACCTCCCACCGTGCTTAATCGCTATAAGTTCTAGGCTAGATTTCGGAAGTGAGAGAAATACCGGGAACAGGTTTAAACCTTGAGTTCTCGATTAGTGTTCGAAACATTCGGCTGGAAACCTGCGGTAATCCCTTCTTTGCACACTTACCATACCGCTCAGCACTTATATTCGAGTTATTTGCCCTACAACTGCCATGCCCTCTGCTGTAATCGGTATTTGTGACTCTATCACTGCGGCCAAAACTCAACTTTTCGCCTTGAGTTAACATTCGCCACCTTTCCAATCTACGCAGGCTCATCTCGTCTTATCCTAAACGCTACCGGCTGTACAACCCGGAACAAAATCGACACTATCCCCGGGAAAAGCTTAAGTTTATGCATGTTCATCCCATTGTACATTATGAACTTCAAACAAAATCCCGGCAACGCTATCGTAACGTCACTATCGCAAACTAGCAGTAGTGGTACGAATCCACAAAACACCCCAAGTCCATGCCAGTGCGGGACGTTATTGGTAACTGTAGCAGTCAATGCTCAGCATATCGGGCAATGTCACCACGGATATGTCGTCAAACGTTAACGAGGACTTATCTCCAAATTATAGCGAGGGTAATGTCGTATGTAGTGCGGTTAGTTTATGCCGACGTGAGAAGCCAATCTGATCCCGGTTTGCATTCGGAACTTAGCGTATCCCTCGCTCCCGACTACCGAAATGTTAATACCTGTGAATGTAAAGTCTCCTTAATGGACCAGACCGCTATTGTGACTATGCGGCTCGCCTTAGTTCAAATTGGATAGATTCTGAGCAAGCTGCCTCAGGAGCGAGTAAATGCCAAGCGTAGAATTGACTGCGGCCAAAAGTATTCCGATAGCAAATTTGAAGTCTAACCGCGAGTGCACAGTTGATTGACTACTAAATCACAATCTTCTTCAGCTGCTTGTACCTTTTGTGTAAATTCTCGAAGCCCGACTGCAAATTCTTGTTAACACCCTTGTTAGACCTACCAATATTAGACTAGAAAATAACTAGCCCAAGGGAACACTTATCGTAGTCACTAAACCAGCACTTCTCGCCATTAACAACAGCTTCGGTAGCGTAGTACCAAAGAACGCTGGTCTTTCCCGGCGGTGGGAGGCAAGGTCAGTAGGAACTGACTGTAGCAGAGAAAGTCTGGTGAGTAGTAGGATTTCCGGCAATGGTGTGCGTACTAGCTCCATTCAATTACATACTATACGCTACATACTTATCGCCATGGTGTCGATGGCACCAGACGGCTGTCCGGGGTGCTGCGATGGTGCGATGTGGAACTGGTGTGTTATTAAAAGGATTCTGCACATTTGCAGCCAGATCGTGGGTGTCCATAGTTTACAAGATACAGGTGATGGTGTGGGAACGTGAGGATGAAGTTCGTGAACCGAAGGTTTGATTGTATGCCCTTTTTGTGAGATAAATTGAAATAGTGGCATGACACATGTCTCTTTTATGTTGTCGAGCACGATACCAGTTTTAGGTTTGAAAATGTCGTAACCGAATTTTTGTCCCGATCAAGTCGCCAGTAGGGAATCTGTCCTACTCACGGTTTCTGTTAACGTAGATATTGTGCAGATTCAAGTCTTAGGTTCCTACACTTGCCAGTTTTCGGTACAATACCCCGGTTTAAGCGGAAGGCGAATGTTGACTAGGAGTTTGGCTCGGTGGGTTTCTTAGCCTTCGGTGCTGGTGGACTTGGGATGAGGCCGGTGGCTTGCTGCCCCCACCGGCCTCGGTGCCCCCATGCCGAGGATGAGGGCTCGGCACTAGTACTCGGCTTCGGGCTCCGGCTTTGGAAGTCGGCATGGAGTTTTCCTTCTCTCTCTTTCGTATATAAGTCTATTGTTGTCCCTTCTCTTGTGTCGACAGACAATTGAGTTTCTTCGTTCTTTCTCTTGGCTCTCCACAGCGAATACGTTGCGGCAGTTCTGTGAGCAATTGCATATTCATCCTTATATAAAACCTGATCTAGGTAGTTTGCTAGTCCCTTGAACATTGTAAAAGAATACCACAAAAAACTCAAGCCACAGTGGGGGGTTAAAATCTAGTCCGGGAGACCCCCGGAAATGGCATGAGAATGATTTAGACCCTCTCAAATATCATTTGCAGCGTTGCATGTCCAACCGGAGCGACCGTTGGGTGCTTCTTCATTCCAGTATAATATCACTCGAAAGATATCACCCCTCCTGATTGACAGCGCATGATGATTCGAAAGCACAATATAGAGCTGTCGTATTGATGGGAAATCACTCATCGATTGAGTTTCAGGGAATAGCGAGGGATGCAATTGTGGCTGTTACCTTTGAACCGTGTTGTCTTGAAATGCGAATGCACTCTTCTCCCGCGATTATGAAACTGTCACATAGCACGTGACGTTAAATATTCATATATCATTGGAATGCAGGTGCGCTGTTGCTTCAATAATCCAGGGAACAGTGAAGGCTGACTCCTTCCTCAACTGTGGCCGGCGAGCCATGCAAAAACCCAAGCGATATGGAGATCACACCGTGGCAAGTCATGCATGATAGGCTGCATGAGGAGGTACATGATCGCCTCAAACCACGACCCCGCTATATCAGAAGGGTCAGGCTCAACTCCAAACTTACTCTTCCTTACATTCGACTCCACCCAACACAATGGCAGACCAGAATCCGTTTCCTCATAGCCAAAACTACACCTCCGGAAAATCCTGCAAGATCTGCGAAATGGCGTTCACCAACCAAGGTGACCTCAACAACCACATCGCGAGCACGCACTTCATGTCAGGTCAACAAATGTTCGCACGGAACCGCTGGCGAGATTGCGATCGGATGATTCACCTCGACGGGTATGTTGAGAAACACTAGTTATGAATCGCTACTAACCTATTTCCAACATTCAGACAAGCAAAAGAAAACAAAGCAAAAGAAAACAAAACCGTCTCTTCCAACGGCCACTACTCATGCCGAGCGACCGTCCGAATATTTAGACCTCACAACCGCAACCCCGCCACGACATACGATCCGATACAGGGGTATACTGAAGCAGAGATTACTTCGCCTCCACTTCGCCCGCAAGGATCGAATATTCCGACCCCACTACACAAGCCTACAACGACAAACGGTTTCCCGAACCCGAACAGTTCCCCGAGCCACAGCTTGCGTCTCATTTAGTCCGCTTTCTGAACAAGTCAATACCGGTTGATAAGAAATCAAACGATTACAAGCAATGCTAGGGGCCAAAAGGAGAGGGTATGACAATATGCATGGGCGTAATACGGAATGCAAAACTTGTGAATGCGAGATTACACCTGGCCAGAACCACTACAAATCTGATCAACACCTGTTGAATTATGGAGAAGTGATGAGGGTTTTGACACAGCTGCGGAACGGGACGGGTTGAATGCTGTTGTTGGTGTGTGGAAGCGGGTTTTATGTGGCTTTAGTAATTGATTTTATTTTCTGCGCGGTCTCCGTAATTCTCTTGTGCTTCTTTAGGCATGATTTGTGAAGAGAGGTATTGATTCGCGACGCCCAAACGCGGCCCGACACAAACATGGCGATGGTTGGAGGTGTTTCCGATGGCCGCTAACCACTGATCACTTCCGAAGGTGTGGCTAGGAACCATGAGCCCAATCTCCGGCTTCTTTTCAGCAGTTCGGGGACTAACCCTAACCCTGCCGCAGATCAATGTCTCGCACTTAGTGCCCCGCCATGTCAACTAAGTACCCACGTAGAGTATTTCGCTACAACGACAGGGCGATCATTATAAACTCGTTCATCGATGCATCATCCTCAAAGAACAGAGGGCCTCCCGCATTGTATTCGTTTCAGTGTCCTGGGAGCAATTCCGCTGTTAAAAAATAACTTGACGTCAAGCTATTCTGTACTAAAGAGCCCGACAGCGTTGGAGAAAGAAGCATGGTACCTTGAGATTTAAGGTCACACCAGATATTCCCTGCATTCCGATTCGTTCACTCATTACGTCGCACACTATCGGGCATCATGTTGACTTGCATCGCGAAACGAGCCGCAGCTTTCGAAGGTTGCACGAATTTTTGAATGCACCCGAACTTTTGCGGCTTTCCCGGCTTTCTTCGCAAAAGTCGTGCATATTTTTGAAAGCACCCCGAACTTTGACCACCCTATCTCGCTTGTTACACTATAATTAAAGTTCCGTTCGATCCAGCCAGCGACTAACCTTCGAGTCTATCTATAGAACATTAAGGTACTGTTAGGCGTATCTAGCCCGCGACTAGCTGGTGTTTGCCGCTAAGGGAAAGGGAGCGGCCTTCGCTGTGGGCTGAAAATAACATCATACTACGCTGTTCCCTACAAACCCCACCAAGTACCCACGCACAGAGTGGTTTATACTATCCAAGGAACTCAATTTATTAGAAAATACTTTTGATCGATAGCACTGTACCTACAGACACTACATTTATACTAAAGATTTTATGTTTTGTGTGGTGTTGAGCGGCTTACAAAAACCCCGTCGCATGTTGCGGTGTTGCAAGTCACTAACCATTCTAATCTACTCCATTCTTTCCTTCGCCACCAGCCTCCTGCTCGACCACCTCGACCACCACGACCTCTTCCTCCTCCGCCTCTTCGCTCCACTCCTTCCACGGGATGCAGTCACTCACGCGGAGTGGAAATCCGCAGATAAAAGATGGATACAGTTCCTCACAGAGACCGGCCGCTGCGATCGCGGGACAGAAGGCAACCAACCTCGGATCTGCGCAGAGGAGGCAGCAGAACTCTACCTCCTCAAATCCCCGAGCCGAATCGCAGATTTAAACAGCCGGAGAAGAGGTGGATTACCTATTGCTCCCCCCCTGCAAGGTTTTGCATGCGAGAGGCAGTCTGAATGTTTGAGAACTCTGCAAGAGACGGATATCTGCAATGTTGGCAGGCGATGCGATGATACGGCTACTAATTCGACAGAGATATGTTGTAAGAATATGAGACTGCTTTCAGCCCGCCGATTCGCCTCGGTTCCGCTCCATCAAACGACGCGGACATCGAAAGCCCTGCGCCAGGGTTCCCAAGCGGCTAGCTCAGCCAGGCTTTGTCTTCCACTGGACTACACTTCAACTTTGGGAGCAAGTGCCGGCCTGACTGTGCCAGGGGTGGCACCCGCAAGAAAACGTGCAGGTACTTCAGGTACCTCCCGTGAATGAATACTTACTGGAGTTCGGCTTTTGATGTTGAAAGGAGCAGAACACACGAGTCTTATATAAGTTCATTTCACCATGTAGACACCAGGTATCTATAAGCACCGCCCTCTCGTGTATGATCCGGCCATAGGGGCTAGTCCCTTGGAACGATGGCGAAAGCTGACGATCAATGAGCTTGTCAGAAGCATGACGGGGCTGCTCTGATGATGCGGCGAAGGGCGGAGAGGGAGATGGGGGTGTTGCTGCAGGTGGCAGGGGGCAAGGTGTTAGTCCCTGGGATGCGAGATCTTACTCATGATTGTTTCTTTCTACTTTTGTCACTGCGAAGATAGTTCCTTGCTTCTTTTTTCACTACCGGAAGATTATTATCTTTTTGTCATCGTGGGATAGATATCAGCGCGACGCTGAAAGAGGAGCAAGTTACCTAATGGTGGCAACTATGCTCAAAATCCTGCCGCTTCTTTTAGCCTCCGGCAAGCAGCTTGCGTGCGACGAGAATATCTGGGAACGAGAGCAGGTTTACGACAGGGGAAATAATAATTCAGCCATTCCGAAAGCCTAGCTAGGAACAGCCGTGATAACGATGGTGAAAAGTCCACATCAAGGATGAGACTTGTTGGACTGACTTATTTCCGATATCACTTGGTATTGGGTTAGGGTTCGTTGTGATTGCTAGTGTGAAGATGTTTTATAGTTACTAGCAAGGGAGGCGGCTTCGCCGCCCATATTTTAACTGCGGGCAATAAATTTGCTTATATCCATGTCTTGGCAGGACGTAAGCAACCTAATTGGTCGAACTGATAGCCGGGTAAGCTTTGCCAAGGACTTAGACTTAGAATTAAATGTCTCTCACGAGAGCCATGGCTCTCCAATGGAGGCGCCTTAACTCGGATTCCAACCAGTGTGTAATGGCAGCCAATTGGTGTCGAGTATTTGCCAGGATGCAAGCAAGTTGATTGGTAAGTGTGGATGCTAGCATGGGCGGGTAGATCGAGGAGCCAATAAAGATTCCCAACGATGGAACGACTTGGACCCCTGGAGGACCAAACTTCGCAACAGTATACTAGGATAAACCAGTATACTCGTACATACCAGTACAGTGAAACAGTTGGCTGGTGCAGTTGGAAAATTTTCTGGTTCAGTTTGAGGTTCAAAAACTGCAGTTGGGTTACACCTAGCAAGTTTGCAGCGGGGTCACATACAGTCACCCGCGATTTCCCTGATTAGATGTCATCGGCTATCACTCGTCTCGGATGCCAGAGCCAATCTTTTCGGATGGCTAGCAAACGAACACCCACACCATTGATAAGCATCGACGGCTAGTTAATGGCCACAGTTGCTTCTGCTCCGGATGGCCGATAACAAACGGACAGCCAACAAACTGCTGAATGGCATCGGCCAAGATGCTGATGCTCGCCGATAGTAAACGGATAGCCTGCAAGCAACTGAATGGCGCCAGCCTGAAGCTAACGAGCTAAGAATATGTGCCAACTGTGAACAGCGAAGCTGCTCTCTATCGAAAGAGGCCTATTCGTCTGGATGTCATCAGATAGAAACGATACCACTGGTCTGCAGGCACAAGCCTGCGAGCTTGATGTCATACAGGATACCGATGGTCTGATTATGATCTACTGACAGTAAAGATGATGGAGGATCGAGAGACGGAGGCCGTGGTAGTTGCGAAGGAACGGGCATTGGTTCGAAGGTGGTTACGGTGCTAGAGCTCTAGAGACAAGTGTAGACAGATGTATTTGTTAGACAGCGAAGACGAATGTATAAAGACCTTGGGTTTTTCGACGGTAGAAAGGCATCAACCGTCTCAGTGAAGAGAACAAGCCTTAACAATATAAGCATTGGAGAGACCCTATTCTTTTCGTTCAGAACCTTTTAGTGATTTCAACATCCCGAGTGAAGCTCCTAATCTCCTTCGAAGCAGTCCCGAATTAAGTATGGATACTCATTGATTGGGTAAACCTGGAGTGACGCTCCCGGTGTTACAAGTTGGCCTGATGCAGTGTACTGGTATACTGTGTGCAACTGCCAGTACATATGATTTGATATATGACTGTATAAATGGTTCAATATCAGCCAGGTTGAAACTACGATTAGAGATATTTCTGGACCCGATGAATACAAACAATACTGCAAACATCCAGTAGTTGATATCTCAAAGGATGCTGGTTCCCCACTTCAGTGGTGGCTTGAAACACACCAGCAAAAGCCACATCCCAACCTTTCAATGATGGCTATTGATGTTGCATAAATAGACCTGACCGATGATATAGCTGACTGTATACCATAGGGCTCAAGGCATACTACTCTCTGGTATATATTTTGAGTCGTTTCTCCTTTTCTTGTCACGGTTGTGTCCAGTGAGGATCGAAAGAGGAGTATGGATCGCTGATGGAGATTGGGAAATACCGAGGGATCTGATTTTGATGCAAGGAATCAGGTTTTTAAGAGGAGGAAACAGGTTTCGATTGGAAGGAATCAAGTTTTGGTAAGAGGGAATCAGGTTTTGATGGCTGTGTTGTAAATATAGCATGATTGTTATGACGTAAGCTACGGTCCGGAAGAGTTGCGTACATAGTTGGGTAAGATTGGAATGTATTGTGGAACGAGTGAGTAAAGGTGACAACGGTCGTATTAACTGTATATAAAAACGATGGATTTGCGGAGGATAGGTGTGATCCTCACTTGTTCTCTTGTCAACAAAACAATCGATAGCTTCGGCACCAACATTTGTTCACTTCTGTGATTCTGGAATGTCAGTCTCTAAGTTGTTACACAGTACCCGTGATCACTGCATCTTCTGTTTGGTTATGATAACCCCTAGAACTCTGAGCCTTGAAACCTTGACAGAAGAACGAGTCTAACAATCGATTCTACCGTATATATTCAAAAAATTCTCGACCTCATTTCATGTGCCGCTATCCTCTTCAAAGCGGTTGTCATTATTGTTACAAAGTTTGCATCTCCATTTGTTTTGTATGTAAATCTGTTGGAAACTTCGAAAATAAACTTATAATACACTGCTTTTGGCAACACTTCTGCATTGCGTGCTTGAAGAAACTTCAACGCCAAGGTTCCACATTGTTTTAAATCCGAGCACACAATGCAAACCCACATGAAACATCCCGAATCAATTGGTTTGACCTTGCCGGCAGAACCTGCCAACATTCAGAACCTGAATCTATAAACGCATTCGATGGCATCGACGCAATCATACTCGAAACCGATGAGCCATTGGAAGAATACTTCTGGGGAGAGCCACAAGCAGTCTCCCCCTGGAACAGTTACTGGACCGAAGCCATTGGTAATAGAGGAGGACTAAAAATCAACGATCGAGTATTTGAAAACTTTTGGACCAAGTATTATGGTCTCCAAGTCAGTTGCCAGGGAGAAGAACTGGGCTACGGCCAATATAGCTGCGGAGGCACACATACAACAATAGGAAGGGCAGCAAGTGCTCAAACCACGAAATCAGAATGTATATACAAAGCAACACAGATGAGTATAGATAGTCAAATTTTGTGCACAGATTACAACGAGCGAAAATCCAACAAGGGAAACAGAGCAGATTGAGAGTTACATCCAGCTCCTTTAACAACCCGGCTGATTATCATAACCACACCCAGCCAACATGAGGTATTTTCCTTGTAGATGGTGAAAATGTTTCTAGAAGCGGAAATCGAAGCAGTAGTTCAACAAATCCAAGAAACCACCAAACAGGTGAAAGACAACTTAAACAGAAAACCCCGTCCCCGTTTCAGAGCCAACCATCTTTTCACAGCTGCATCCCAACACCACAACAACGATGTCAGGAGAATCCTCAATACCAACTCGCGATTTTATGTTGACCAGTGCCCTTCAACTGGGATTAAAAAATGTGGCAGCAAAGAAAACGGAAATCATGGATGAAGCACAACCCATGAACTACATTCGGGACATCAATATGGGGCTGACAGCGTTGGCTCAACTTCCGACTACTAGCAGATTGAATGAATTGCTAAAGGGACAGCGATCTGTGAAGCATACGGAAGTTCGAATATCGGAATTGTTGGCAGAAAGAGAAGGGGTCATCCGGGAGAGGGACAACCTGAAGCAAGAAATACTGCGTAAACAGCAAGCGTTAATAACAACGAAAAAAACAACGCAAGTATGCAAACATCGAGATCTGGAAGAAATAGTGCGGAATCTAGAACAACAGCTGCAGCAAAGAAATTCAGACGTAGCGGAACTAAGACAAAACTTGAAAGATGCTCAGGCACAGATGGTGAAGTTCAGGAACCTGGCGGAAGAGAATCGACAACAGGTAACCCAAATTTTGAGTTTAACAGAAGAAAGGATGGAGGGAATAAGAGAGAATGAAGAAAGAGAGGAGAAGGTGAACGATATTGCCAGCTTCTCAGGAGAAGATAGATGGGAACTCCGAGCGAGGAAAGTTCAGTTGACCCAGAAGATAGCTCGAAAACCGAAGGCATTCAACACCGAACAGAAGAAGCTGAGGTACACAATTGGATGTCTGACTGGGGTGGCTCTGGCACAGTTAATGTTGCGATGTGACAAGATCTCTGGGGAAGTTAAATATGTTACCTTGAAAGGCCTGGTTGAGCTGCTAGATCTAGCCTTCGGTGACGCAGACATAGCAGCAACGGCCCAGAGAGAACACTTGAGCCTGAGACAATGAGACAACAAATTCTCCAAGTACTTCATGGAATTCCAACGATATGTAGAAGATGTCAAATGGAATGAAGAGGGGCAAATGAATGCATTACAAAATGAGCTGTCGAATGAACTTAAGGATTCTCTACAACACATTGAGGAACCAGAAAGCATATTCGAATTCGTCAAACTTTGTTCAAAGCGAGACTCACAGTTGAGCAGATGTGCTGCGGAACAGAAGTGAGGGAAGTGTGAGGGCTATAAGAAGCCAAAGACAACGACCAATACCACATCCACCCCAGATGCAACAACAGAAGGCACAGTAGCAGGTGACAACGGCCCTGCACCAATGAATCTCTCGGCAATCAAGGGAAAGAAGATTAACCCGGCGGAACGCACGAGGCGCAGGGAAGAAGGTATATGTATGTATTGTGGGGACAGCAGGTATTTTGCGGCATAATGCCCAAGGAAGTTGAAAGCAGCATCAGGGCAAACAGAGGTATCGCCTTTCAGGAAGACAGCAAATGAAAGAGACACAGATGCGGAAACAGAAAAAGCAAAAGAAGTTGAGTCGGGAAAAGTTTGGACCAGTGCAATACGAATGGCAATTGTGCTGGAAACGAATCTCCTTGGCCATTTAATGCTAAGTTTTGTATTTCGCAGTGTTCTATATCAAGCACAGAATTGAAGGAGTCAACTATGGAAAGCAAACATCTCGTTGTGAAATGCTGGCTGAAAATAGAAGATATAATGATTCATACGCACGCTTTGATAGACTGCGGAGCTACAGGAATAGTATTTATTGACCAAGATTTCGTCCGCCATCATCAATCAAAAGAAAGGGAGTTAAAAGGATCAAGGGAATTGGAAGTTATAGATGGAAAACCCATTGAATCAGGAATGATTAGCACCATGGCTGAACGAGACCTAGGCAAATGCGGACATTAGGAACAATTACCCGTGTTGGTCACGAATGTAGAACATTATACAATTGTACTAACGTTACCATGGCTACAACTCCATAATGTCTCAGTCAAGTGCAAGAAGAATAGGATAGGATTTGTAAGTGACTACTGCCAAAAATATTGTCAATATCATTTGAGCATATGGGTATGGGGCAATCATGTGGAAACTGTGGAACCAGACAAACCGAAACTGGATATATGTGCAGTAGCGGCAACTCTATTTATGAGACATAACAAAAAAGAGAAACTCAAGGTGTACGGGGTAACTCTATACAAATCCAATAAGGCCCTAGATGTCAAGCCCATCCAAGAAAAACCGCTGGAACAGATAGTTCCCAAGGAATACGATGAGTTCCTCCCCCTCTGTGACAAAGTAATCGCTGAAAGACTTCTGCCATATAGACCATACGACGATAGAATCATACTCCAACACGGTTTCACTCCCCCTTTCGGACAAATCTATAGCCTGTCAAGAGAAGAGATTCAGGTCCTGCAGGAGTGGATTGAAATGAACTTATGAAATGCATTTATCAGGTCATTGTCATCACTATGTGGAGCCCTCGTTCTATTTGCACCAAAACCAAATCGAGGCCTACGACAGTGCATGGATTTCAAAGGCTTGAACAAAGGAACGATATACAATCGGTATCCGTTGGCACCGAACCGGGAGACACTACTGAGATTGTGAAAAGGCAAATGGAAAACCACACTGATTGTACGAGATGCCTGTAATATTATCATCAGAATCACAGAAAGAGCCGAATGGAAAACTGTATTCAAAACCTGCTACTTTCACAGTTGTGCTAAGTGACGATCAGTGGTGGAGTGAGGATCGGTGAGTAATATAAAAGGTTAAGTATGAAAAGAATGATATCAGGTTTCGAGTGGAGGTTAAGGCACAACGAGAACGAAATCGGGTTTTGAGTCAGGGAAACAACGAAATTGTACAAAACCGGTGAACAAAGAAAAGCAGCAGTTTGAATGTATGATGAACTAGTGAATTGCTGTATATAAGCCAGGCGTTCGGCGGAGGATAAGTTTTGTGCTTCATTCGTTTTCTGGTCTATAAAACAATCAATTAGCTTCGGCTTTCACTTCTTGCACACTCGATGATTATGGATCGCACGTTCTGCGTACAGTCTTTGTTTCCTTAGCTACAGGCTATTTTCGACTCTTGAGCCTTCTGGCTCTTGGATTTCATAACCCGTTGAAGCCCGAGCCCTGAACAATCGATACCGAGTCCTGAATCCATGATCGTATTAGCAACGGTTCCGAATTACAGGTCCAGGTTGGTTCCGGTTTCAAATCGGCCACGGAACCGATCTGCCCAATGACATGGGGAACCAACCCGGAATGGAACCGGACCCGCCGGGATTTGTTGGGTTTCTTTTCTATAACTATCGCTTCAATTAAATATTTAAGTTTTGATTGGATCGTGACATGTTATATATGTAGATTATGCAGTTTTTGACGCTCTTTCACCTCCCGCTCTTCAAATAGCGATAAATGTAGTATTCGTTGAGTCACTGTGAAAAAGAGTCAATTTTGGCCGCATTTACAGCTTTATTTCACAGCGACTCAATGAATACTAATTGAAACGTAAATCGGAGAGCGGGAGGTGAAAGAGCGTCAAACACTGCATATTCAACGTATATAACATGTCGCGATCCAATCAGAACTTAAATACTTATTGGAGCAGAAAAGCTGTGATTATTGGGGCCGATGAAAAATGAGGATCTGCTGCAGGTAAAACCTGCCAAAACCCGGCGGGTTTTGATTTGGTTCCGGGTTGGAACCACTTGTGATTGGGCGGTTTGGTTCCTCGGCGTTTCCAGAACCGACCTGAGGCGACAGGTCCAGTTCTGAACTGGACTGCGGCCAAATATCCCGGCCCTGTTGCTAACACTAATCCTTGACAGAAGAACGAGTCTGCAATAGATTCTACATGTTATATTTTTGTTTTATGTGCCATTATCGACACTACTCGGGCTGCTATTATTGTCACCGTATTTGAAACGCATCTTGTACAGTTTTCAAATCGGCTAGGAACTTCGAAAAAAGGTTGACCATCCAATTCTACTGGAGACACATATGTTTACCTTGCTTGTGGACCTTTCAAAGACCTACAAACCAAGTTATCATTAGAAATCAGTGCCACGTCTAAATATACGAGTGCGGATGAAAAAACATTTGACGATATTGATTTTTGGTACTGTTCAGAAGAAGAAGGAGATCTAGATCACGATAATTCAAATCCAACTATATACTGCAATTGCGGAGCAATTGTTGACTGCGCCAAAATACCTACCTGCAAGTGCGGCATAGAGGAATTTGATATCGTTTTTGATTGCATCAAGGAACGCAATTGTATTCTTTGTTCAATGTGGACCCTAAGTCTCGAAACCCATTTGCCGTGGTATCTAACCAGGTGTTGATGAGCTGGAATCTGAACAGCTGTGGTTGCTGCAATATCCCCTGTTTCAACCATTGTTGGATTTACTGGCCAAACAACGAGTGGGAACATATGTGTGAGCAGTGTATAGAAGGCAAACACTTACTAGATTTCGATATCAATAACTACCTTTATCAATCACCCTTCAAAGACGCAAGTAGCAATGTCAAGCAGCTGTGTAAGGGAAGGGCCTCGATATATTGAGATTGCGAGAGTGGATCAAGATATAATGCCACGCATGATATTGGTGCATTTTACGCAGCTGAATCAACAAGATGCCCTCACAGCAGCCAACAAAATGAAGAACTGTATAGCGTGCATGGCAGGAGCACCAGCATCCCAAATCGAGAATCAAATAGAGCGATCAAACGAACAAATCACGACCCATGCAGCAATCATTGGTGCAGCCCAAGAACCAATCACTGAGTTGTTAAAAGAAGAGAAAAACCCCTCACAAAACAAGGCAAACACGGACAAAGAATTAGCATTGACACAACAACAGATCAAGAACTTGGAAGCAAGAGTACCCGCCTGTATACACGGGGATATACAGACCAAAGTCACCAAATTAGAACAACAACTAGCAACCAGAGCACCAGAAGGGACTGAAAATCTCAGACAGGAATTAGAGAAAACAGAGGAACAGTTAAGGATCTGTAGCAAAGAAAGAAACGAATATCGGGACCAGGTCAGAAGAGTGCTCGCGCCTGCGGGACATTGTGGTAATGGTAGCAGACACAGGGGACATAAAGACTGTGAAATTCTCTGATTTTCAGGAACAGATTGGAGTGCACTCCGAGGATGGATTGCACAGTTAGCAATGAAGATTGCAAATGAACCAACACGATTGATCGACAAGTAGTCAAGGAAGCTATATGCAGCAAATCGACCAGAAGGCATAGCATTACATCAGATCCAGCCATACATCAGCAGAATTATGGGTAATCCTGACTGCCCATCGTTGGAAAGGTTCTTGGACCTGATACAGCTAGCCTTAGGAAATCAAGACATACAAGCCACCCCTGATTGAGAACTCCTTAAGCTTTGAAAGCAGGACCGAGAATTTTTGCAGTATTATGCATAATTTCAAAGATTGGTGCCAGATGTCGACTGGAACAACACAGTACAAGTAAACGTGCTAAGACAAGACTTATCTGGACAATTGAAAGATTCATTATAACATTGCGACATTCCGGAGCACCTTACAGAATTTGTCAAACTCTGCACCCAGGGAGATTCAAAGATCTGCGTGTTATGGTTGGGTCTATTGACGATCCGTGGTGGCGTGATGATCAGTTAATAATATTGAAGATAAAGCACGACGAAAATAAAATCAGGTTTGGAATGGAGGCTAAGGCATGATGAAAATGAAATCAGGTTTTGAACGAAGACTAAAGCAGGACGAGAATGGAATCAGGTTTTAAATGGAGGCTGAAGCATGACGAGAATAAAATCAGGTTTCGAACAAGGGTTTTACAGGACGCGACGGAATCGTAGGAATGCATTTTACAAAGAAAGCAGGAGATCTGGTGTATTATGGAATGAGTGAAATTACTGTATATAAATCAGGCATTCGGCGGAGGATAAGTTTCTTTCTTTATTTGTTCTCTCATCTATAAAACTATCAATTAACTTCGGCTTTCACTTCTTTCATACTCGGTGATTCTGGATCGAGTCTCCTGTGTCTAGTCCTCATTTTTTTAGCTACAGACTATTTTTGACTCTTGAACCTTCCGGCTTCCGGATTTTATAACCCTTGGAACCCCAGCCCTGAACCCTCGACACCCTGCCCTGAACCCTTGACACCACACTCGAGCTGCTGAAAAACCATTATAACGATCGACAGCAAGATACAAGAAGTCTGAAACTGTGAACAACAGCGCACCCGTCCCATCCACCTCAGAATCAGAACCTGTACGAACCGTGGCAGGATATCATGGCCCCGCTCCGATGGATCCTTCAAGGGTCAAAGGTAAGAGAAATACATCGGAAGAATGCAGGTGACGATGGGAAGGTGAACTTTGTATGTACTGCGGGGATTGCAGGCACTTTGCGGCATTGTGCTTGAGAAAATTGAAAGCTGCATCACCACTGGTTGAAGTAACACCTTTTAAGAAAGCGGAAAATGAAATGGATTAAGATTCGGGCAAGGTCGAGTTGGCAAAAGTCTAAGGCAGTGCAATATAGATGGCCATTGTGCTGGGAACAAATCTCCATTATCTACAATTTTCAAGTCCCGTTTTGGAATTTCTCAGTTTTCAATTAGTAGCGCAGAAATTCAGGAGTCTTCAATGGAAAGCAATGATCTTGTTGTGAACTGTTGGCTGACAATCGGAGACAAGTAAATCAATACACACACTTTAATTGAGTGCGGCGCCACGGTAATAGTATTTGTAGATAAAGATTCTGTTCACCATCATCAATTGGAAGAGAAGGAATTATGAGAATCGAGATTGTTAGAGGTTGTCGATTGAAGGCACATCGAATCAGGAACCATCACGACCATGGCCAAATGAAATATAGGAATACAATCACATCAGAAACAATTACCAGCGTTCGTAACGAAATTCGGGCATTAACCGATCATTCTGGGATTGCCATGGTTACAACTTCATGACCTAATGGTTGAATTTTAGGCGCGAAGGATCAGCTTCAAAATCAGCTTCTGTCAGCGGCACTGCCAACATGATTCGAGCCTCTTGGTAAGTGGCAATCACATGGTGACAACAGCAGCAGATCAGGAAAAACCCATATTGGACTTTTGCCCAGCAGCAGCATCTCCTTTCGTGAGAAAAATCAGAAGGGAGAAACTCAAGGTTTAGGCAATTTCACTGTACCACATCAACAAGTCCTTGGGAATGAAAAATTCATACGAAAAGCCCCTTGAAGAAGTCATCCACCAAGAATACCACGAGTTTCTACCCCTGTTGAGCAAGGAAAACACTGAAATGCTACCACCTTACCGACCCTACGATCACAAGATAAAGTTACAGGAGCACTTTACACCACCGTTTGGGCCTATTGACAGATTATCTCAACAAGAGCTACAAGTTTTAAAGCAATGGATAGAGAAGAACTTGTCCAAGGGATTTATCCAGTCGTCTTAATCCCCTGCGAAGATTCAGTACTTTTCGTTTCAAAGCTGGGAGGAGGCTTAAGACTTTCTGCCGATCAGTGGGACCAAAATGAAAGAACAATAAAAAACTGGTACACCCTACCATTCATCCAAGAAACCCTGCTAGGACTCTCGAAGGACTGATATTACACCAAGTTAGATGTCTGCGATGAGTATCATATGATGAGAATTGCAGAAGGTCACAAATAAAAAACGGCTTTGAGAACCTGCTATAGACTCTTCAAATCATAAGTTATGCCTTTCGGACTCACCAACACACCAGCATCCTGCCAAGAATTCATCAACGATGACTTACGACCTTTATTGGATATTTTCTACATGGCATTCATGGAAGATATGCTTATTTACAGCGATAACATGAGGGAACACAAGGAACACGTCAGAACAGACATGACCACACTTAAGAAAGCTGGTTTCTACCTAAAGACAGAGAAATGGGAGTTCAATAAGGAGGACGTCAAATACCCAGGGTAAATTGTAGGAGTGAACAAAATCGGAATGGATTGGGAGAATGTCCAAGCCTTTGAAAATTTGGAAGAACCAGAGAAACATAAAGAAGTCCAACCATTTAGGGCTTTACCAACTTCTATTGACGATTCATACAGAACTATTGCAGGGTGGTACAATCACTAACAAAACTTATCCAATAGTTGGTACCTTTTCATTGGAGACCAGATCAAACAAGAGTATTCGCTGAACTCAAGAAAGCTTTTACGACAGTACAAGTGCCAGCCCATTTCATTTATGAAAAAGGGATAGTCCTCGAGACCGACACCTCAAGTTACATAGTGGCAGGAGTCCTCTCTCAATACGACGACCAAGGAGTGCTATACCTGGTGGCCTTCATTTCCAAAAAACGCTCACCTGCCCAAGAAAATTACAAAATCAATGACCAAGAATTAGGCCAAATAGTCAAAAGCCTGGAACAATTGAGACCCGAATGCGGAGGTTCAGCACATGCGATTAAGATTGTTACCGATCACAACAGCCTGGAGTACTTTATGACATTGAAACTGTTGAATTGAAGGCCGACCAGATCGGCCGAATTTCTGTCAAGGTTTAAATTCAAGATCGTTTACCAGCTAGGAAAGCCAGGTCTAAAACCCGATGCACTTACAAGAATGCCAGGAGACGTTCCTCCAAAGAGGGGGCAGAAAAAACCCAGCCAATCGTGCTAAAAATGGAAAACCTCAACAAGCGATTGCGCCAAGGGTTAATTATGGCAATCACGGAATCAGTCAACCTGGATAGCGACTCCGTATGCGTTGAAGGGTTATGGAACTGGATGAAAACTGGCTGGAATTCGGTACAATGAAAATCCTACCAACAGACGATGACAAGCTCAAGTGGATTCAAGAATGCCACGATTCTCAGATCGCGGGATACCCAAGACGAGCAAAAACTTACAACCTGCTAAGCCGAAGTCATTCCTGGAATCAGATGAGGAAGGATGTGGACCGTTACACACAAAACTGCCATACCTGCCGACGGATCAAGGCAATTCACAGAAAAACTCATGGCGTGTTACGACCATTGGAAATACCAGAGCAACCATAGTACGACTTGAGCATGGACTTCATAGTCGGACTACCTGAGAGCCAAGGTTTGAACGCTGTATGGGTAGTGGTCGATTGCCTCATGAAGTTTCGACATTTAGTACCCTGTACTGACAAAGTTGATCAAAAGAAGCTGGGAGAAATGTACATCAAAGAAGTGTTCAGATTGAACGCACTGCCCGAAACAATTATGTCCGATCGGGGGCCACAGTTAGCTTCAGAATTCTGGACCCAGATCTGTGAAAGATTGGGAATCGAACGAAGTGTGTCAACCACATTTAATCTTCAGACCGACGCACAAACTGAAAGAGTCAATGCCGAAATGGAACAGTATCTCCGAAACTATGTTAATTATCAGCAGAATAATTGGGTCCAGTGGTTACCATTGGCAGAATTCACAGCTAACAACCATGCCTCGGACACAACTAATTGCTTTGCATTTTTTGGCAACTATGGCTTTCATCCACAAATGACCTTTGGCCAACATGCAATCAAAGATCCCAAGGATATTCGTGAAGTCAATGCCTAGCAGATGGCCCAACGGATGGAGCAACTTTTCAGCAAACTCAGGGAAGAAATGATCTGAGCCCTGGCCGTACAGACGGAACAGGCCAATAAGTCCAGAAAGGTCGTAACGCCATTGGAAGTCGGTGGTGGAGTATGGCTGGATGCACAGAAGTTATCAACAACCTGACCAAGCAAGAAACTCGACTGGAAACGCATAGAGCCGTATAAGATCACCAAGGTCATTAGTTCCTGGGCCTATTGAATTAAACCCCCCAACCAGCTACACATTCACAATATCCATCCGATATCATGTTTGGAGAAAGCCATTGAAGATCCTCTTCCATATCAAGAGCAAAAACCACCACCACTGGTGATAGTCAAATGAGAAGATGAGTATGAAATCGAGCAGGTGGACAATTCCAGGCTGTTCCGAAAGCAATTACAATATCTTGGGAAGTTGAGCGGGTACAACGAGCACAGTTGGGAGCCCGCGGCCATTGTAGATAGACTTAAGGCTATGGGTGACTTTCACACCGAACAACCATGCAAGCTGGGGTCGTGAACCATGTAGGTACTCAGCATTGCAGAGGGGGAGCTAATCACACTATTGTGCCAAGTGACGATCGGTGGTGGAGTGAGGATCGGTGGTGGAGTGAGAATCGGTGAGTAAAATACCAGATTGAGTACGAAGAAAATGGAATCAGGTGTGGAGTGGAGGCTAAAACATGACCAGTGCAAAATCAGGCTTCGAGTCAGGGAAACAACAGAATCGTGCCAAAGCGGTATACAAACAACAGCAGCAGTTCGAATGTATCATGAACGAGTGGATCACTGTATACGAACCAGGCGTTGGGTGGAGGATAAGTTTCATTCTGCATTCGTTCTCTCCTCTATAAAACAATCAAATTGCTTCAGCTTTCACTACTTTCACACTCGGTGATTCTGGATGGAGTCTCTTGTGTACAGTCGTCATTTCCCCAAGTACAGGCTATTTTCGACTCTTGTGCCTTCCGCCTCTTGGATTTTATAACCCCTAGAATCTCGAGCCCTGAATCCCTGACAGCTGCGGCCTATTTGAGTCATTGGTCATGCCTTGTGGACTCACCAATGCACCAGCATACTTTCAAGTGTTAATCAATGACACTCTTCGCCCCGTTTTGGACATCTTCTGCATAGCCTTTTGATACAACATCTTTATCTACAGTGGCAATCCAACAGAACATGAAGATCAGGTTTGGGCAATAATGACAACACTGCCAGAGGCCGGATCGTACCTAAAAGCTGAAAAATGCGAATTCCCTCAACCAGAGGTGAAATATCTGGGATTAACAGTGGGAGTAAACGGAATAGAAATGGATCGGGAAAAAGAAACAGCTGTCAAGGAATGGGATGTACCAGGTAAACTGAAGGCGGTCAAGTTGTTTTTAGTTTTCGCCAGCTTCTATCGATGGTATATAAGGGATTATTGCAGGGTAGTGCAACCATTAACAAAAATTACCAAGAAGCTGGTACCGTTCCACTGGGACTCCAAACGAAAGAGAGCATTTGCAGAGTTGAAGGATGCGTTCACAACGGCACCAGTTCTGGCATATTTGGATTATTAAAAAGATATCTTTCTGGAAACCGACCCATCGAGTTATGTATCTGCGGGATTACTGTCAGAGTACGATGACCAGGGAATGCTCTACTGAGTAGCATTCTTCTCAAACAAACACACCCCTGCCGAATAGAAGTATTCAATTCATTATCAGAAACTGGGAGCAATCATTGAAAGACTGGAACAATGGAGACCGGAATGCGAGGGGTCGGTACATTCAATGACAATACAGGTGGATTATAAGAACTTCAAGGATTTTAGGATTTCGAAACTTCTCAACAGAAGACAAACGAGATGGTCCGATTATCTGTCCAGATTCAAATTGAAGATTATATACCGTCCGGGAAAACCAGGTCACAAGCCCGATGCACTCACCAAAATGCCAGGAGACATTCCTCAGAAGGGGGGGGCTGAAAAAACCAAACAAATGGTGCCTTAGACAGAGAATCTTGACCACAGAATACAAAGAGGACTGGTGGTAGCGTTCGCAGAAGTAGTCGATTGAGATGCAGACAAGGTCAATGCAGAAGAGTTGTGGAATGGGATTCAAAACGTGTGCAAGGACTCCCCGCTCAACAGCAGTGAATCACTATGTGCCAACGCAACGGAAACCATCAACAAAGAAGCCCCGGAGAACCACCAACTGATGAAGGAACATCACGATACCCCAACAGCTGGATACCCAGGATGAGGGAAAACCTTTGAGTTACCTAAAAGAAATCATCAGTGGCAGGGAATGTGAGCAGACGTGGATTGATATGTATGGAACTGCCATGTATGTCGACACAGCAAGACAATTGATTCAAAAACTCATGGATGACTCAAACAACTGGAAGTACCGCAACAGCCATGGGAAGATTTCAGTATGGACTTTGTGCTGGGGCTACCAGAAAGCGAGCGGTCTAATGCTGTATGGGTGGTAGTTGATAGACAGTCAAAGATGAAGCATCTGGTGCCATGCAAGCACCATACAGATGGAGGGAAACTGGGCGAAATGTTTATACGAGAAGTGTTCAAGTTGCATGGCTTAACGGACATTATTGTATCGGACAGAGGACCCAAATTCGCTTTGGAGTTCTGGAAACATGTTTGTGAAAGACTTCAAGTCGAGCGAAGACTTTCAACCGCATATTATCCACAAACCAACAGCCAAACGGAATGACAGAACGCAATCATGCAACAATATCCCAGCGCCTTCATCGATTATCAACAGACCGACTGGAAATAATGGCTACCCTTCGTTGAGTTCACTTCAAATCATCACCTCTTGAAAACATTTGGATGCTCACCGTTTTTCCGCAACTATGGATTCCACCCAACCATGACCTTCAGTCAACACCCAGTTCAAAATGGACACAATATCAGGTAAGGAAACGCAAACACTCTCCCCCAAAAGATGAACAATATCTTTGAACAGATGAAAGCAGAGATGACTAGGGCACAAGTCATTCAAGCGGAAAAGGCAAATATGATCAACAAGAGCGAGTGCGGATGAACACTGGGGACAGAGTATGGATGGTTGCCAGGAACATTGCAAACCAGCGACCCAGCAAGAAGCCAGATTGGAAATGCCTGGAACCATACGAAATCACAGAAGTTATCAGCCCATGGGCCTATTGTTTGCGATGACCAAAGAACCTCAACATTCATCCAGTACAATTCGTATCCCGCCTGAGCAGAGTTTCGGAGAATCCCCTACCAGGACAAATTGAAGCAGCACCACCACCAGTGGTTGTGGATGGAGATGAGAACTTTGAAGTGAAGCGTGTCGAAGACTCTGGACCATGTTGATGTCCACTGCAGTATCTGGTCAGATGGAAGGGTTTGTTAGGGGTTTTCCCTTATCATGTGTATGAGGTACATTGGGCAGAGTCTCCCAGGTTCAACAATGACACCTTGTATCAATGGTCGAAGATACACCACTGAGGATGTCTACTAATGTATAACCGGAAGGCTCAACATAGCCGGGTGAAATCCCCATAATATTCCAAGCTTCAATACCATGCCTTAACAAAGTGAACAGGCTAAACCACGCGGTGACAATATGCACATTCGATTAGACAGTAACTGAGGGGTAAACCTTTTGGTTCTGGCCAAGGCATGGGACATACCAAACCCCACTGCTGATGCAACGTAACTCCCTCGCAGGGACTTTCGACTCAGCTGTGTATTACGAATCGCGTCATTGTTACTTCATATGAAACTAATATTGGGATGAGAACTATACTCAGATCTGCACGCAGCTCCCCAAGATAGTTACACGAACGATATTATCTTATTATGCGCGACTTTGCTATCTATTGAGTGAAATAGTCAAAGTAGATAAGCTAACTGCACCCCGTTAGGTGAGTATATCTGAAATGATACGTGTTCAGATCTGGAGTGTTGAACCCCAGCTCTGTTGGGTTATGCTACGCAATAACTGAGAGAGCACACCCCCAGCAGGTCACATGCATAAAAAGCGATGGCACTAGGTACGTGGCAAAGTATGGGTTGGCAGCCTGTTAAATCTTTGATTACTATTCGACTGATGCAGAAGAAAGATTACTTATATCAATTCATGTTCCGATATGCGAATCAGCAACATCCCTATGAATGCAGAATAATCTTTGGGATTCCTGGTGGGAGCTGAAACAACCACAGGTTGTCAAACGAAACTCTCCGCAAACAACTTCCGAGATTGGCTCTGTTGCAACAATAGGTTAAGGTGTGAACACCCACCTTGGTTGATTCAGCATTATTGAGATATCACTATACATATATATCACAGTTATAGAGAAGTACCGTCATGCCTCACTAACATACATCTGACGCGGAAATACTGACTTATAAAAGACCACTCAAACCTACTGGTTAAAAAACGATCAAAATATAGCAGCAATCCACAGTCAGAATACAATAGCAGAAAACGATCCAAAATATTATTAAGTTTTTACATCAAGCATATCTATTACCTATGTCCCAATATGGACGTGAAGACATCATCATCTACAATGCTGCCTATTTAAACCAGTATTGCCAAAATGAAGTCCACCTCGACATCTTGTTGGAGTTCGTGCAATAGAACAACCTCGTGGACAAATATTAACACTTCTGTGAAACCCGTGAGTATCCCTCGCAAATACCTTTGAACGAGTCTTCCAAGAACTACTGACAAAACTTCTATACTTTCAAGGGTAGCGGCTGTACCCTTCCAATGCCAGTATACGTTCATACATCACAACGACTTTGACGAATTACCATTGAATTACACTTCTTCATTTTGGTTTTAGTCATCAAAGTCAGACAATATCGAAACCAATGTAACACCGGGAGCGTCACTGCAGGTTTACCCGGTCAAAGTAGTATCCGTACTCAATTTGGGACTTGATTCAATGGTACAATGGATGGTTCGCTTGGAATGTGAAATCACAACAAGAATCTGAACTAAAAGCATAGATTGTGAATACGTATATTGATAAGGCTAGTTCTCCTCGCTGAGAAGTTTGATGCCTTTCTCCCCTCGAAGAACCCATTTTTTTTATACCTTCGTCTGCCCTTTCGAACAAATACTTCTATCTACACTTTTCTCTAGAGCTCAAGCCCCATAACTGCCTTCGGCCCACCTTGGAACCACTGCCCGTTCCATCGCAACTACCACGGCCGCCATCTCTCCATTCTCTATCGTCTTCATCGTCAATAGATTATAATCAGACAATCAGTATCCTAAATGACATTAAGCTCGCGGGGTTCGGCCACCGGACCAGTGGTATTCTTTCGACCAGATGACCTCCAGACGAATAGATTTCAATCAAGTGAGGGCAGCTTCACTGTTCAGAGTCGGGACGTATTCCTAGGCTTTCGGCAGTCGTCTGTTGGCTGGCACCATTCAGTTGTTTGCCGGATGTTTGTTTGTCGCCAGCGAGTGACAGGTTCTTGCCTGATGTCGTTCAGCTGATTGTTCATTATCGGTGATTCGGAGCAGAAGCGACGGCAGCTATGAACTAGCCGTCAATGCTTATCGCCGGTGTGGGTGTTCGTTTGCTAGCCATCCGAAATGATTGCCTCTGGCATCTGAGACCAGTGATAGCCGTTGACGTCCAATCAGGGAAATCGCAGGTGATCATACATTACCCCGCTCCAAATTTGCTAGGTGTAACACTACCACCTTTCTTAGAGATTTTGTCTCTGTATGACAATACCCAATACTAATTGGCACTTCGCTGCCTTGGGCGAAACATGGTACAGCGCGTTGAAGCGAATCATTCAAAATAGTCGACATACTGAATCCACACAGACCATTTCACTTCGACCACTTGCTCTGAGACATGCAAGTACAATCGACCAATCAGGTTGCATCTATCTAAAACTATTTATTTTCATTTTCTTTCTTTGATTTGGAAAAATCTTGATTCCGTGTGCCCTTAAAACCAAATCCATCTTTCTCTTGATCCATCTTTCACTTGATCCATATTTCGCTTGATCTATGTTTCTCTTGATCTGGAAAATCATAACCTGTTGTCCCCTGAAAAGCAAATCCTTCGTCTGGTATCTTGCTAGCGGTTAAAAACAGTTCATGGGGAAAAGGTACTTGCTCAACTGTTCATTTAATTCTGTTATCTTTCGCAGCCTGAGGACACTGTCTGTGATACTCCATTAACTGTCTCTTGTCCTGGAAGTTCTTATAAGGTTTCTCAGCCCAATCTGCTGCTTCCGGATAACCCTTCCACTTGACCAGATATAAATCATATTTCCGTTCCTTGCTGTACTAGCTGCCCATGACTTCCTCAACTTGATAGCCTGTTTTGTACTCATATCCATTCACGTCGTAACCAAGCTCACTTCTTTTGTGATTATGATCGGGTGTAGGTCTCATAGGGTAGGTGGCGAGTCGATAAGGGTTGATGAGTGATACATGGCAGGCATTATGAATACGCCATCGATTTGGTAACTCATGTTTGATTGCTGTGGGCGAGAGTACCTTCGAGACCTTGAAGGGTCCATGAAGCTTCGCATCAAGTTTCCTAGATTGTATTCGAGTTTTGAGGTTCTTCTGATGTAGTATAACTAAATCACCAACCGAATACTTTGGAGGATCCTTACCATGCCAATAATGGTACTTCCCCATTATCTCCTGTACTTGTTCTAGGCCCTTACGGCAGAGTACATGCATGCTGGTCATCCAGTGAATGTAGTTCCAATATGCCGGATTTGACGCTTTTGCTTGGATGGATCAATTCGTTCGAGGATCGCACACAAAGTTGGCAAAGAACGGTGACATTCCTGAAGCGGTGGTGCAAGATTAATTTTAGGCATACCCAGCTATTGGCAACATCTCGGACCAATTGTCCTGCTCATGATTGCAGTAATTCCGCAGATAGCATTCCAGCATTTGGTTGACTCATTCTGTTCACCCGTGTGTTTGAGGGTGGAATAGCGAAGTCAACTTTAATCTGATGTCAAGTGCCTGAACCAATCAGAACCAAAACGAGGAGGTGAACCTAGAGTCCCGATCGGATACTATGTTTGAGGGTAGACCAAGCTATCTCCATACTTCTTCCAGGAAGATTCGGACCAAGTCCTTAGCTCTCTTTTCTCCATCTTTCAATGGATTACAGTCAGGTATTTTCGTAAAGCGATCGACAATTACCAATACCGATGAGTATCTGTCTGATACTGGTATTTCGATAATGCAATCCATGGAAATCGAGTCCCATGGGCAGTATGCTAATTTCAGATGTTGTAAAAGACCATAGCGAGTATGACGAGCCGCATTGGTCTTCCGGCATTCCGGGCATGAGCAGACATAATCCTCCAATAATTTCTCAATTTCGGGCAAAAAGAAGTTCCATTTGACCAGCTCCATTGTTTCGTCCTGCCCAATGTGTCCAGCCACCTTTTAATCGTGCTCCGCTGCCAAAATGGGTTTCTTCAACTGCAGATCGTACATGATCCACAGCCTGCATTTGAAATATAGGGCTTCTTCTTCGAACGTGATATCTGGCCTTGGGTTTCTTTCCATAGCTCGGATGTTCTCTTCTTGCCATGCAGCATCATCATCAGCGGCGCTGACCACTGCTTCTAACAGCCATGAATTGAATTTGACAACTGGAATCGCGAAAAAAATGCAATTGGTTCGCCTAGTAATCTCATTGCTGATACTTGTACTGTTGCTCCTTCCAAAGATACCACTTGATTGGGTCTCAGAACACAGTGGATTGGCTGATTTTCGTCATCTTCGGCACTACCTCCCCCATTTTTAGGGTGGTACTCCGAACGTCTAGATAATGCATCTGGTTTCCCATTGGCACTGGCAGGTCGGTGCAATATTTTACAATCATATTCCGCTTGCTCTTGAGCCCAGGGGGCTTGTCTCCGGTTCATGAGCTTCGTAGTAGTAAAGTATTTTAGATTGTTGTGATCAGGGAAGACACTGATTGGATGAGCTGCATCTTCAATATTTCATCTCCATTCTATGAACGCAGATACTATGGTGAGTATCACTTTTTCATGGATTTCGTAGTTGATTTCGGCTTTATCCAGCTCTCGAGAGTGATAGGCTATAGGCTGCAATCGTCCATCAATGACTTGGGAGAGTACTGCACTGATTGCAAAATCGCTTGCGTCAGTCTCAATTTCCTCGGGCCAAACAGGATCAGAGTGCCATAATATGGCAGCCTTAGTAAATTACTTCTTCAGCCTATCAAAGGATATTTGATTTCGCGGATTTGCTTTCCAATGGAACTTTTCGTTCATTTTCGCTGTCTTGAGTAACTCTGTTATGGGTTGGTATATCTTTGGAAATCCTTCGATGAAGCGTCGTTAGAAGTTGGCACACCCAAGGAATTACTGGATGTCCTTGACAGACTCCAGAATCTCCCATTTACGAATAGTGTCAATCTTGTCCTCTTAGATACTGGCACCTGCTGCCGATATGAGATACCCGATGAACTCAACTCGTTTCTGATGCCATTCGCACTCATTGGGTCCAATAGCAAAGTTGTTTTCCTGTACTCGACGAAGAACTTCTCGAGTCAGTCGCACATGCTCTTCTTTCTGTTTGGAATCGATGCAAATATGATCTATATACACTACCACTCCATGATCGATTAGATCTGGCAGAATCTCATTCATCATATTTTGGAATGTAGCTGGCGCGTTCGTGACCAAGAAAGGCATAACTAGGTATTCATAATGTCCATATCTTGTATGAAAGGCTGTTTTCCAGTCATTAACAGATTCCATTCGAATGAAGTTGTACCTTACCTTCTACTCAATCTTGGTGATAATGCTCGATCCAGCCACCCTGTCTCTAAGTTCGTTCATATGCGGCAATGGATATCGATTCATAATTGTCACACGATTCGGATCTCGGTGATTCATGCACAATCGTAACCCTCCCCCATGTGACCTTGGAATGAAGAGTATGGGTGCACCCGTTGGTGACTGGCTACAATGGATCTAACCACAATCAAGAATGTCCTACAGATATTCTTCAAAGACCGAAAGCTCCTGTTCGGAGAGAGCGTAGATGGCACCTCACAGAGGTTGCCCTGCATCTTTTAAGTCAATGGCATGATCATTGGATCGAGGAGGTGGAAGAGAATTGGCCGTTTGTTCGTTGTTTAACATTCCAAAGTCTCTGTATTCCCATGCAATTCGCTCTACCTAATCGATCTCAATTTGATGTACTGAATTGACATCCATTGAACCAATAACCCCGATCCATTGTGGGTCCGTTGCAAAATTCAGATTGGAATCGTCATACTCGATTGAGAATGAAGATAGTTCTTCCTTTGTGCAATTTTGATCGCAGTGTTTCAATGTGAACTGGAGCTTATCATTTTCTTCGGTAACTCCAATGAGTGCTCCATGCTTGACAATCCACCAGTAAGTTAACATGATATCAGACAAATTCTCTATTGGACGATTTTCGAAGGATTGTTTGGTATAATGGAATTAATACCACAAACTAACGGATAACGTGTACGGCCAACCCGCCTCTTCTACTCATTTGCCATTAACGTTTTCAACTATTTTCGGTTCCGTTCGAGTCACCAATGGAACACCATGTGAATCGGCCCACTGCTTCGACATTATAGGTATATCACACCACGTATCAAAGGCAACCCTTACTGGGACGATCTTTTCGTCTCGAATTTTTGCACACATGTGTATCGTGGGTCTTGAACCTGTCTTAGGTTCAGATGGTAATTGTTTGGATTTCTTGGGTACAGGCTCAGGTGCGCTGGCCGCAGCCTTGGGTTTTCAATGTTTTCAGATGACACACATGATAAACTGCCTTTCGAACCACCTCCGGCCGCAATGGGTCATAGTTGCTAGGATTCGTCAATTCGTGGGTTAATGAAGTTTGAATGAGTATGATCAAGTTTGGTGGTAATCGTTTTGTCACTAGTGAAGCTTGAATGCTATATGATCAGCACATTTTGAGGATTGAACGTATCTTCAGGCACTCTGTTTTAAACAGCAGGAAAGACAATATATTGAATATCGAAGCTATCATACCAACGACTGCATTGGTAAAACCCAAATGACAACCCAAAAGCAATATCAATATCTGTACTCATAAAATCAAAAACCGGAGGTGTCTGTACCTCAACAACCCATAGGAAAGATCTTCAATATCCATGCCATCGGAATCAACCTCGTGAAGCACTCGAGAGCTTGAGGCTGCTGCCAATTTCATCATTGGGGCAGCCAGACTCCTGGGCTTGTCCTTCGAAGAAGAGGTGGTTAATTCTGGCATTTCCACCTTAGGCTTCTGATCTTTCTTCTTTTTCTTGCTGGATGAAATCTTGATGGCAATTTTAAAAAATACCCATCGATGCTCCGAGGAACCGCAGCGCTTGCACCAATTGCGCGTGGCTCTTGCTTCCAACAAAGATTCCGGCATACCTCTCGGGGCTTCCCCCTTTTCTGCATTGACAGGCTTAGGATATGTCTTCTCCGTTCGACGTTTCTTGGAGTCAGAACCTTTCTCAAAGTTTTTTTTTCGTTGATTCCCCTTATCACTATCATCATCACCCTTTCTGTTATTGTTTTTTTTGGTCTTTTGGTTTGTGATCGTTGTGTTGGTGCTTTTCTTGCAGGCATCTCACATATGCGCAGCCAACTTGTTTGAGCAGTGATTCGTGTTCCGCATTGGGGTTTGGTGTAATATTCAAAAAGATTATTTCACTCTTGATTTCTTCGTTGAGTCAGCTGTATAGTGCCTGCCGCCATGCGATCCCATATATGAATACATGGTAGTTTAAGTCCTCCATCTTGACGATGTAGTGCCGGCTATCACCCTTTTATTGCAATTTGTCCATTTGTTCAAGGCATTCCGTTGCTTCCTTCAGGTCGATGAATTGTTCCTCCATAGCGCTGGTGAATGCCGACCATTTGTCAACCTGAAAATGCTTCCTAAGCTGTTTTATTCGGTTGCTGTACGAAACCAGTGTATTTTTCCGAAGGATACCTCCAACGAAGATGATCTGATCGTCGTCATCGTTATACCCATCTTTGAAGTACATGTGATGGCGATCCACTCCTGTCATCAAGTGGCAGTAGGATTCCGACCTGTCTGTTGGATCTTCCTTGAACTTGTAGGGAAGATCAATGGTCTGCTTCTTGGCTGAATTCGGAGCTCTTGGTGGGTGAGGTGGTACTTGTGGTGGTAGCGCAGGTGGTTCACTGTAGTCCGTTACACCTGGTGGTGGAAGTGGTGGGGGAATATCGTCTGCACTATCAAAAGAGCTGGAGGTACTCGAGCTGGAGCTAGATGACTCGGAGTCCCTTGCGGAGTCTTCTCCAAAGCCTCCAGCGCCATCTCCATTACCCTTCAGTTGTGGAGTCACAGTCTCTTTCATCCATATTCCACCACCATCACTTACGGTGTATCGAAGGCGGAATACCTCCTCAACAGGCTTCATATCCCCTTCCTTTGGTACCAATACAGACCGGGCCAGTTAGCGTATGGATTGCTTTGTTCTCTCATCAGATGGCTTCGTCTGCAATGCTGTAGTGAATTCTTTATTTTCAGCTCAAAGTCTTTCTTCATCATTCGCCCTGACACCTTCCTTTCCCTCTGCGGGTTGTCTGCCTTTCTCTGAGCTTCCTTCTGTATGCTTTTTGCTTCCTGATCAGACTTGGCGTATAGCCCAGACATATATTCGCTATCTTCTTGCTCTTTTATCTGAATATCCGCCAGATCCTGGGATTGGGTATGCACTTGGAGGGCAAGGCGTTCTGGGGCTCGTTTTCTATTATCAATCAGAGTTGAAAGGGTTCCCAATGCGTTTCCACAATGTTGGATTTGCTAGCTGAGGGCTAACCGTAGCTCTTTGGAGGCTTCGGTGAATTGGGCTTTCATCAGAACACAGGCTGCTTGGACGTTAGCCGCAAACACTTGGGATTGGATGACTATATCTGAATGCTGCTCCAATTGAGCCCTTTTCAATTTTTTCAAATCGAGATGAACAGCATTGTATATGGCATTTTGCCTAATGATGAGGCCTTCATCAGCTTTGTCCAATCGTGGGAGGGCCATCTGTATTTCGAAATTTTTCTCCCTTGCTTCCTGAATAAGAGTGTCCATTCGTTCAGGCACCCTGTTGATTCCATCCAAAAGCTCAATAACCCAGTACGGAATGTCTTTTCTTGTGATTGGTTGGTATTGTGTGACCAGCATATCCATATGGCCGGATAGAATCAACGCATTTTCCCGTCTAACTACTGTGCAGGCATCTGTTATACTGGTGTCTGACCCGACCATTATAGGACAACGAACAATTGCGCAACACTGGTGTTGTGAAATATAACAAATTGAGCTCCGTAATCTTGCTACAATTGTAGCGATGGTTTGTAGTCTGGGTGGGAGGCGTACGTGATGAACGACCAGCAATAGTTGAATAGGAAACGAAATAGGGGTGGTATTTCGTCCGAATTCATTCATCAATTTCAATGGTAAATGGCTGTGACAAAGGTCAATAGAGCGGCTGCTGCAGTTCTGAGTGTTGTATTGGTTCCACTGCAGTTGTGCTCGCAATAACACACATCCTGATCTTCGCACTCTACATGCAAGCCTTTGTATGTAGTGCATTGATCAGCCAAGACTGGATTGTCGATACCTAGACCTCCTCCTTGTCTGGCCGCGTCTGGTCAGTACAGGTTCCACAGATTCGGGGTATCAGGTGTATCCCAAAAGTAATCGTCAAGTGGTTCTTCCGTTTCGTAAAGGAGAATGTTGATGCTATTGAACAAGTTGAGAGGTTCTGGTTTTGCATGCAGCCATGAAATTCAAACTAAATCGAAGAAGTTGACTGGACAGTGGCAGTTGAACTTGTACGCCATCAAGGTTGCTTGATGTATGTCGCTAGAAAGAATACCTTGCTCGGAATTGTTTCTTTGCTAACAATATGATATAACACCGGGAGCTTTGCTCCAGGTTTACCCGATCGAAGTGCGATCTGTACTGAATTTGGAACTTGCTTTGAAGGTACGTTAGAAGGTACACTTGTGATGTAAAATCGCTGATAGATTCTAAACGAAAAGAATAGCTTTTCAATGCATATATCGTTCAGGCTTGTTCTCCTGCCTGAGAAGGTTGATACCTTTCAACCCTCAAAGAACCCAAAGTCTTTAAACCTTCAGCTTCGCTTTCTAACAAATACTTCTGTCTATGCTTTTCTCGAGAAGTCAAGTACCACAAGCCCCTTCGGACCTCCTTCGAATCAATGCCTGTTCTTTCGCAACGACCACAGCCTCCATCTCTCAATTCTCTATCTTATTTATCGTCATTGGATTTTAATCAGACCATCGTTATCCTTCATGTTATCAAGCTTGCGGGCTTGTGCCTTCTGACCAGTGGTATCCTTTCGATTTGATGACTTCCAGACGAATTAGCCTCTTTCAATAGAGAGCAGCTTCGCTGTTCCCAGTCGGCACGTAATCCTGGGCCTTCGACAGTCGTCAGCTCTTAGCTGGCACAATTCAGTTGTTTGCCGGCTGTTGGTTTATTGTGGGCGAGCGTCAGCATCATGGCCGATGCCAGTGAGCTGTGTGTTTGTTATGGGCGATTCAGAGAAGAAGAGACCATGGCCATCAACTGGCCATCGATGCTTATCGATGGTGTGGCTGTTCGTTTGCTAGCAATCTGAAAAGATTGGCTCTGGCACCCGAGACGAGTGATAGGTGATGACGTCCAATCAGGGAAATTGCGGGTTATCGTAGAAAACCCTGCTGCGAACTTACCAGGTGTAACAACCGAGTACAACCATATCGGTCTGCCTCCACCCACGCAGGAGTACACCATGTTACAGTATAATATTTCGGACGTTGTCCAAAAAAAGAAGTTCATGCTCTGTGAACTGTGCAAAATGGGAGCTTGCTGCACTGCTGAAATTTATAATGGCGACAAATATTATATCTTAAAGTGTTGCTTAGAACATTGTGCACCACATTGCAACAACATGCGTGAGAGTTGCCCTCACGTTCAACAATTAGCAATCACAGTACACAACAATTCAAAACTTGCAGGACCAAATATATTCCCATTTTGACAATTCCACAATGGCGAGTCCCAGGTGCCGACTGATATTTGGAGTGGAACAATTGGCACCCGTGTCCATAGCACTCACCAAATTGACTGTATCGGCATTGAAGACCTTACCCGAATGGGTCCAGATGATACATGACCACAATTAACAAATTCGGAAGCAGTACCAAGAAATTTCCAACCAAGAGAACATTGAGATGAATGACAGCATACAAGCACGAGTGTCACGGTTTGATCAAAACGTGCAGAACCTAATCGACTGCTGCAACAACAAGAAAGAGATAATGGAATTGAGTTCGACGATGTGTGACGACACTGCAAGATATTCGCCCAGCAGGTCAAAACCAACACGATATCGGGAGTTCAAGTTCTGGAGGGACACAACCAACAGATACGAGCACTTGATTTTGTGCTCAAGGAAGCAAGGACAGGCATCGAGGCCATCCAGGAGCAGTCCCAACAAATCATTGCAGGAGCAACGGAAGAATTCAAAAAAATCAAAGACAGAGTCTGGAATTGTGAAAATGGACAAGTCAAGATAAAATTTAAACAAGCAGCGTTCTCGGTCACATATAAAGCCATATATAAGCTAATAACGGATTTGGAAAATATGGTAAAAAATGACACCCAATCAGGAGGACAAGCAAGTTATAATGGAAAGAGTCAATGAGATTGCGGACCAAACCACTGGCCTAATGGAAGCTATAGCAGGAGCTAAGTTCTCGGCTACAACACCAGAAAAAAGAGGCAGAATCCAAAGAGTGCAACAATGGCAGCTGAGAACAAAGGAAAGAAACAGCAGTGTTTGCCCGATAATGGTCTCGGATGTCGCTCCAAGAGCTGGCCTCAGAGCAGGATCTGGAACGAACGCAGGTCCACCAGACCCAGAGCCAGGACCTAGTTGGAATAGGGGTACGTCAATACCAAGAAGCAATAGAAGACCTCCACCACCACCACCAAGGGGTACTGGAGGAGACCCACCACCATTGGAACCACCAAGTCGTTGGGGGTCTAGGGGACTAAGGTCAAGGTCGAGGACCCGAGCACCAGCGTCAAGTACAATACAGGACTCCATAATCAGGTTAACAGACCCTTCTAAGTTTTTGGAGTCGAGTGGGAATGATTTTGACATCTGGTGGATGTGCATGGAAACATACGTTGCAGACCAACCACACTTATTTACTCCACCAGGAATGAAACTGCAGTATTGCAGAGGTCGACTAGAGAAGCATGCATCATCATGGCACATGCAGTGGGAAAATGAGGCCAGTACCAGGAAATATGAGCGCAGCTGGTCAGCATATGGGGCGGCGATATCAGCCAGGATCCATAATCGGTTCCGAAAAAAATGGCATTCAAGGCCATCATGGAAGTACAATATGGCGGAAATATTCAGGATATGATGATGGAATGCGATAGCCTCCATGAAAACGCAGGGATTACCAGAGTAGCCTATCGAACAATGTTGACGTAAGAACTACCACAACAATGTTTCAAACAGTTAGCAATGGTCAACCCTGCAGACCAGATGGCGGAAGAACTCAAGGACCTTATTATCAACGCCGGAAAAAATGTGGAAGTATGGCAAGCTACTGAAATGAATTTCTGAATCATGAATAAAACCTCAAAGACAATAGGACAAGTTTCCGAGTCAGGTTCTATTCAGAAAAAACAATCATTTAAACGACCACCTAGATTTGAGAATAGCAAACAACAAGGAAGAATGAATAGGACTCAGAATAGGGAAAAAGAAACAACGCGAGGTTTCAAGAGTTCAGAAGGAAAAACCTATACTCAAATGATTGAAGGGGTTCCCAAGGTGGAAATACAGAGAGAAAGGGAAGCAAAAGAATGGTGAGATGTGGATGGCATTCAGATTGAAAAGGAGCCCCTGGAACGATGAAATGTTTTCAATGTGTCAAGATCATGAACGGAACAGCAGATTTTGGAAAACCTAAGACCTACCAAAAATTGAAAGTAGGAGGATTCAATAAGTTGGAGGACGACCCGATTGACGATTACGAAATTGAAAGTGATCAAGAAGAACAGGAACAAGTACACATGTCGGAAGAACAGTTACCAACTGATGACCGCAGTGAAGAGGTAGCAGAAGATTGGTGGAATCTACAAAAAAATTCTTCAGACTAATAGATGGGAAACAAGGAGTGCTGAACAACATGCAAATGATTGTGGTAATTCGGCGGGAGGAAGCCTTTATATAGTGACAGGTCGCAACCACAAGGATTCGGGAAGAAATGAAACCACTGGATGGTAGTTGCGTGTTCGAACATCATACGAATACCACACCCCCTACTTACTAACAAGAACCCATTATGGCCCAGACATTGACAATGGCATGACTACAGAATGCTAACAACACACTGCGGAGGGCAGCACCTTCAGCAAGTGACAAAACACAAGTGACGATTTTGTTATTTACGAAGTTAAAAAATTACACCAAATAATGTAAACAAGGATTGGCAACAAACCAATCTATTAGTTTTTTATAGACTATGACAATGGCACAGGAACAAGTAAGCAATTCCCCGTTGGCGCAATATTGAATTGAGGATCTACATCCTTGACAATATCACCGGAAACCGCAAAAGCATTCAAGATATCTGTTGTAAAAAAACACAACGCAATTGGAGCAAAAGATTTTGGGGGAAATAAGGTAAGTCTTCTAAAATTATATACTGTCCCACTAGAATTAGCATTCGGAAATCATCAATCGCTCAAAACTTTTGAAGTGGTCACAATGCAAGCACGCTACGTCGTTTCAAGACCAGCATGGTATCTGGAGAAACATAATACACAAGGAACAACCTGCGGCCACCTTCATTGCAAAAAATGCAGTATCAGGTGCTATGGACACGGCAAGTAACATTAAGAATGGGAAATCACTGACAATGACAAAGTGGTGTTTCAATACGACGCAATTGTTATTGAATCAGTAATTGTTCATGCAACAATCCAACTAGGCAAAAATCTTCCATCGCAGAATCACAAATGGCTACTCTTGTTCGATCCACACGAATCCAAGAAACTACCCAAGTATGGACCTCACAATCACGAAATAATCCTGATAACAACACATCATCAAGTACAAGTGGAACCTGATCATTCACTGTCAAGAGAAGAAGAAAGGCTACTTCGAGAATATATCCTCAAAATCATAAGAGAAGGAAAAATACAATCGTCTGAAGGACAAGCCGGCAGCCCTATTTTATTTGTACCAAAACCCAATGGCCGTTGTGGGAGAAAACCCGGGAAAAAGATTCTCGCACGGCAGCAACAAATAGGTGGCTGCAAATGAACGGCTTCGTTTCGAGGAGCGTTGGGAGGGCGTAGCCCCAGCGGGATGATGCTTGATTGGCTATAAACTAAGAAACACAAGAGAGAAGAAGGAAAGAGATGGGATGATGATTGGATGCGTGTCGCGCAGGTCCATATGAAGTCTGAACCCCTGGCGATGGCGCCAGGCAGAGCCTCAACAACACTAGCCCAGCACGAATCCAATAATCTCGTGGATTTAGTGGTGGGAACGATTTTCCCACCACAACTCCTCCCCGGCCACCTTGTGCGAAGCACGCGAGTCTCCTAGTCCAAGATCCTCCTCATGCCTCCAATATCCTCCTGGCCATCCGTCCAACAAAAATCGACAAAGAAATGAGAAACGGGACGAAAACGAGAAACCATGGACGAATCGAAAAACGAGAAGAAAAAACCGAAGAACCATATGAAACAGAAAAACCATAAAAAACAAACGTCAAATTCAGGCCCGAAACCCACTCTATCCGATCCTCCAATAATATCCTACTCTCCAGCCACTTGTCGTCTCGTTTGAGGTCGGTGCCTATTGTCCCGGTTGCAGTCGGTGCTGATCGTCCCGGTTCAATGAGACGGTGCTGATTCCTCCGCTTCCGAAATTCTATCCTCCACTCCATCGTCCCGGTTCAATGAGTCGGTGCTCACAATCCTCCTCCACCGCTGTATCCTCCGTCCCCATCGTCCCGGTTTATTGAGACGGTGCTTACCCCTCGAGCTCCGCTGCACTCTGCTCTCCAGCCGTTTCGTCCCGTTTTAATGAGACGGTGCTCACAATCCTCCGCTCCAAACCCGTATTCTCCGCTCCATCGTCCCGGTTTAATGAGACGGTTCTCACTCTCCGCTCCAAAACCCGTATCCTCCACTCCATCGTCCCGGTTTAACGAGACGGTGCTCACCCCTCGACCTCCGCCATGTTGTCCCGGTTGAATGAGACGGTGCTCAATCCTCCGCCCCAAACCCGTATCCTCCGCTCCATCATCCCGGTTTAATGAGACGGTGCTCACTCCCTGGCTTCCACTGCACCAGCCGTATCCTCCGCGTTTCCCCTCAACACCTGCACGCTTTTGTTCCTCCCAAGTAGGCTTGCACTTCCCAATTGGCTTCTCTCCACCAAGTGCCTCTGACCAGTGGTGGCAAATGGATTTTCCCCTGCCCGGCCTTTTGTGCGAAGCACACCTGGTCAGACACAGATTGATCGCCGCTCCTCAAGCATTCGGACTTTTGGTGCAGCTGGGGGCGGGCGGGTGGTGTGTTTTGGGCGAGGCTGTGCGAAGTGCTCTGTAACCTCTTGCACTAGCTGTGCCAATTTTTCCGGCGATGGAAGTGGTACGGAGGTATGTGACAATTGCGCTGGGGGTGGCGGTGGTGGTGGCAGTGGTGGTGGTGGCGGTGATAGTGGTAAAACCGAGCGGGCACGTGGTGGTGACGGTGGCGACGGTGGCAGCAGTAACCAAGCTTCAGCCTGCACGCAATCTCTCATCGTACAGTAGTCACAAATTGCTGGCTCCATCGGTATCTCACTGCATGTACGTCCAACCATGAGTTGACCCTTATCATTGATGCTGATGAGACCTTTCTCCAGATCCGCATGGAGGTCGGCACACTTCCGGGAGTTGTGGTCATTGGCGCAGTCGTAGCATGGCTCTTGTTGTTCGGAGTTTCATGCGGGCTTCTGATGGTACGGCGGTACAGGGTCGTTCCCTTGGTACTGTTGTACAGGCTCTATTCGGCATGGTATTGTTGTCTTTACGGTATACCGATTGACAAATCGGCGTCGACAGACTTGTGGACTATGTCTAGTTGGAGGAGCATCAGCCGCAGAAGAATCCATGGAGACTGGAGGAGAAGGAGCCGGAGGAGATGTTGCTGTTGCCAAGAACATTGTGGGAGCAGTGGAAGTTGTCAAAGTCTCGACGGATGCGGTAACTGTGGGAGTCATAGGTGCCGTGGAAATTGAAAAAGCCGAGGATGATGTGGGAGCAGGAGATGGAGAAATCACGGGTGCCATTGGAGCGAGAGCCATGGAAGTCAAGGGAGCCATGGGAGCCGGAGAAGTTGGAGAAGCTGTCGGTATGGGCGTTACGATGGTAGTCATTGGTGCAGTGGTTATCATCAGTGCAGCAGGAGCAAGAAACTCAAACATAGAAATGGCCTCGGCAGCTAAGATCTTGGCCGACATCCGACTGTGGAGCTTGCCATAGTCGAACGAGCTCGGCTCAAGTGGATGCATGCCGAGCTTGGTGACCGCCTTCTTCCAGAGCCATTTGAGAAGTGCACGCAAAAGCATCTCCGTCCTCTAATACTCGCACATCATCCTGCGCTGGGTGACACGTCCGCTGATGTGATCGTAGGTGCGGAGACACAACTTGAGGCTTTCCATATCGTCACGTCTTCTGAATTCAGCACAGAGCTGCTCCAAATACTGACGAGTGTAGACGAGAGCCCGGCTATCGGCATGCTGAAATGCGTCCAGCATCTCCGTCTTCAGTGCGGCCCAGTCACGATCTGTGTAGCCGCGCATTATCATGGCCTTCTCTTTCATTACTGGCACTTCTGCACAGTAGTACGGAAACATGGTGATGTTGCAGTTTTCGGTGACGTCGGTGGCGGGGAAACCAGCCAAGCTCTCGTACTTGTGAATGAATTTCGGGACATCTGGCCCACTGAAGACAGGTGCACCTGGTGTATTCGGGAGCGGCATTGCATTCCGGTGCTTGGTGATAGCCTCCGCAAGTAATCCAGCGATGTCCATCGTAGCGGATTCACAGCACGCCGGTGCGATGGTTGATGGTTGTACGGTTCTCGCTAGATGCACTCATATTTGTAATGATGATGAGATTCGATGTGCCTTCTTGTGGTGGCGAATCGCAGTTAATTCTCTCGCTATTAATGACGCGTCATATCGGTCCAAAAACCACTTTCTGGTACTCCTCCTAGCTTCCGTGTTGTCACTTAATTCATCAATTAGTCTCTCGCTGCAGGCTAACTTTCCGATGCTCGCATTCCGAAACACAATCCGCCTTTAGACTCCCATTGTGCGAGAAAACCCGGGAAAAGGAATCTCGCACGGAAGCGACCAATAGGAGGCTGCAAATGAGCGGCTTCGTTTTGAGGAGCGTTGGGGGGGAGTAGCCCCAGCGAGATGATGCTTGATTGGTTATAATCTAAGAAACAAAAGAGAGAAGAAGGAAAGAGATGGGATGATGATTGGATGCGTGTCGCTCAGGTCCATATAAAGTCTGCACCCCTGGCGATAGCGCGAGACAGAGCCTCAACAACCCTAGCCCAGCACAAATCCAATGATCTCGTAGATGTCGTAGTGGGAACGATTTTCCCACCACACAGTAGTCTGCATCATTGTGTAGACTATCCACGTCTCAACGATTTGAGAATCAAAAACAAAACAGCCCTACCATTAATGGACGAATTACAAAATAGAATGAAAGAAGCCACATACATAACAAAGGTTGTTATCAAGTCAGGGTATCACTGAATTCAAATGGTGAAAGAACACCAATGGAAAGCAGTCTTGAGAACGAAGTTCGGTTCTTGCTAATATACAGTAATGCCATTTTAATCAACACATGCACCAGTAACTTTTGAGGAATAGATAAACGAAATTCTACAACCATTCCAAAGAAAAGACAACAATGTTACAGTCCGTTATATCGATGATGTTATGATAGCGACCAAAGGAACCAAGGAGGAACATCACGAGTATGTCGGGAAAATACTGCGTGTCCTTTGGGACAATGAATTGGTAGTCGAAATCGACAGGAGCGAATTTGATCAACAAAAAGTAGAGTTTCTAGGTTTTCTTGTCAGCGGAAAAGGGTTAAAAATGGTACAAAGTAGGAGCACAGCAATAACTAGTTGGCCGATGCTGAAAACACAAAAAAAAGTTCAGATTTCATTGGGACTCTCGAACTTTTACCAAAGATTCATGAGAGGATATTCCGGTATAGTCACCCCGATCGCAGATACATTAACGGGAGATGGAAAAAACTTCGTATTTGGAGAAACTCAGAAAGCGGCGTATTACAAGATACGTATACTGTTTTCGCAAGTAAGCACTCCAATTCTCCGACATTATGAAGAAGATGGACTGGCGGTAATACAAACCGATGCATCAGACTATGCAATGGGTGCAGTGCTATCCCAGGGGTTCAAAGCCGGCAAGCTACATCCAGTAGCCTGTATATCCAAAAAGCTTTCACCAGCAGAAATCAACTATCGGATATATGACAAAGAAATGTCAGCCACCATCTATGCAATGAAACGATGCCGATGCTATTAACAATGTGCGATTCATACGACAATCATATACTCTGACCATATGAATCTTCAATAATTTAAAGAAACCAACCAATTAAATAGATGACAAACCAGATGGGCCAAGATATGACAGGAATACAACTTCAAGAGAGTCTATCGAAATGGCTCCCAAAACGGAAAAGCTGATGCTTCATCATGATGCCTGTAGTGCATCTGTAAAGAGGGGGGTACTGTTTCAACGAATAACAAACCTTTACTAGGACCTCAATATTGGCAAACATAGGGACATTAAGTTTCGAAGACAATGAAGAAGCAATAGTATTAGCAGGTTTCTCAATAATGAAATTATAAACCATGATACAAAAGCAACAGAAGGAAGGAATTAAAAACGACAGGGAATATCAAAAAATGCAAAATTGGTAGAATGTGAAGGAAAGACAGACGAAAGGTTAGGATTAGATAAGGATGAAATGTTAGTATCGAAAGGAAGGCTGTATGTGCCAGAAGGTTTTAGGAAAGAAGTATTAAAATGAGAACACGACTTAAGGATAGCAGGACATTTCGGAAGAAAACGAACTATGGAACGTATTACCAGGAATATCTACTGGCCTGAGCTGGAAGAAGATGTTAGAACATACTGCAACAACTGCGACTCATGCCAAAGAACGAAAAGTTCACGACATACCAAACATGGTTCATTACACCCACTCGAACTCACATGATGGCCATGGACGTACATATCGGTAGACTTTATTACCGACTTACCAGACTCCAACAGAAACAACAATATCATGGTAGTAGTTGATAGGTTTACCCAAATGGCTCATTTCATACCAATGGCAAACAGAGGGTCAGCAATAGTGGCTAGATCATGCCTGGAGAATGTTTGGAAACACCATGGACTACCTTTAGATATGGTATCTGACAGAGACGGAGTATTCACTGGATATTTAATTTCAGACTTATATCAGTTCTTAGGAATCAAGCGATTCTTATCGATGGCCTGTTATCCGCAAACAGACGGGCACACAGAATGACTAATCCAAACCATGGAACTCTTCAAACGCATCTATTGCAACAACGAGCAAGACAATTGGTCAAAAATGCTAGCAATGGCAAAATACGCATAGAATAATTCAAGACATGGGACTATCGGAATAATGTCATTCTATGCCAACTATGGTTACGAACTACATACCAACTGGCCTGCAGCAGTTCAATTCAATAACCCTGTCTCGGAACTATATTCTCATTATATGGTAGACGCCTTTCAAAATTTGGAAAGTCAACTAGAAAAGTCAAGAAAGAAAATGGGATAATACTACGACAGAAAAAGATGACCGATTCTACAATACAAAGTCGACGAATGGGTAATGCTAGATGGAAAAAACATTTGAACAAAAAGACAGTGTCAAAAACTCGAAGATAAACATTACGGACCTTTCCAAATCACCAATATAGGATGTAATAAAACATGGTGTCGACAGAAGCTACCAGATATATGGAAGATACATCCCGTATTTCACGTATCCCTAGAGGAACCATATGGGGCAAATGTCCCAGAAAGAGTTATACACCCGATCGAGGGGGACAATGAAGGATCAATACCAGAAGCTATAATTGCAAGCGGACCCACGGAAAATGATCACAGAAAGCACGTTTTTCTAACCAAATGCGAAAACTATATCTACGATGAAAACACCTGAGAGTTCTGCCAGCATCTTCAAGAAGTAGTTCCCGAACTGATAACTGACTACTACGAGAAATATCCTGACATGGAAAATGTCTAGAGATGGAAAAAATCAGAGAACAAAGCATGGAAAAGAAAGAGATAGAAAAGGTTCTTTTTTTTTTTTTGTTATGTTAAACTCAAACCACACTGATTTTAGTGGAGGATATTTTTATTTTTATTTTTATTTTTGAAATTTTGTTAAAAGCTATACCTATAGTATACGCTGGCTGAGTGGTATCTAATGCTAAGATCACTTTTTACGTTGGAGTACTCTGTTGAGGTCACCAGAGCTTGAGAGGGGGGTAATGTTAGGGGTTTTCCCACATCATGTGTATGAGGTACATTAGACTTAGTCTCCCAGAATCACCAATGACTCCTTGTGTCAATGGTCGATGTTACACCCCTGAAGATGTCTACTAATGAGTAAGCGGAAGGCTCAACATAGCCAGGCAAAATCTCGAGAATATTCTAAGCTTCAATATTGTGTCTTAGCAAAGTGGCCAGGCTAAACCACGGGGATACAATACGCACATTTGATCTGACCGTATCACAGGGATAAACCTTTTGGTGCTGGCCAAGGCATGGGACATACCAAACCCTACTGCCGAAGCAACGTAACTGCCTCACAGGACTTTTGGGTCAGCTGTGCATTGCGAATCCGACCAGTGTTACTTCATATTAAACTAATACTCGAATAAAAACATTCCTGGATCTGCACGCAGCCTCCCAAGATCGTTGGATGAGCGATATTATCTGTTACACCAGGAGCTTCGCTCCTTGTTTATACGGTCAAAGTAGTATCCGTACTTAATTCGGGACTGCTTCGAAGGTAGATTAGGAGGTTAGCTCGGGATCTGAAATCACTAAAAGATTCTGAACGAAAAGAATAGCTTTTCAATGCGTATATTGTTAAGGCTTGTTCTCCTCGCTGAGAAGGTTGATCCCATTCTACCCTCGAAGAACCCAAGATCTTTATACCTTCGTCTTCACTTTCTAACAACTACATCTATCTATGCTTTTCTCTAGAGCTCCAACACCGTAACCTCCTTCGAACCAATGCCTGTTCCTTCGCAACTACGGCGGCCTCGTTCTCTCGATCGTGTATCGTCTTTATCGTCTTTAGATTATAATCCGACCATCGGCATCCTTTATGACATCAAGCTCGCGGGCTTGTGCCTCCGGACCAGTGGTGTCCTTTTGATCTGATGACCTCCAAATGAATAGACTTCTTTCAATTAAGAGCAGCTTCGCTATGCATAGTCAGCACATATTTTTAGGCCTGCGGCAATCATCGGCTTTTGGCTGGTGCCATTCAGTTGTTTGCCAGTTGTCCGTTTGTCATCAGGTTCCTGGCCGATGCTATTCAGCTGTTTGCTGCCTGTTCGTTTGTCGTCAGCGATTTGCTGCAGAAGCGACCGCGACCATTAACTAGCCGTCCATGCTTATCGATGGTGTGGGTGTTCATTTGCTAGCCATCCGAAAAGATTAGCTCTGGCATCTGAGACGAGTAATAGCCGATGAATTCTAATCAGGGAAATCGCGGGTGATCGTACATCACCCCGCTGCGAACTTGCTAGGTGTAACATTATCTTAGTATGTGGGACTTTGCTATCTCTTGAGTGAAATAGTCAAAGGAGATAAGCTAACTGCTCTCTGGTGGTTTAATCTATCTAAAAAATTAATTGTTTGAAATTTGATTGTTGAATTCCAACTCTGTGGGGTTTTGCTACGCAATGACTGAGAGAGCACAACACCTTTGGGGAACACGGATAAGACACGATGACACTAGGTATGTGGCAAAGTATGGGTTGGCAGCCGTTTAAATATTTGATCACTATGCCACTCATGAAGACGAAAGATAACTAATACGAAGTAATGTTCTGATATGCATGTCAGCAACGTCAAAAGGAATGCAGGATAACCATTGGGATGCTTAGTGGGAGTTTACGCAACTACACGTTGTCAAACGGAACTGTCCGCAATCAACTACCGAAATCGGCTCGGTTGCAACTGTTGGTTATTGTGTGAAAACCCACATAGGTGGATTAAGGGTTATTCAGATAGCACTATATACACACATCATAGTTATAGAGAAGTACCGTCCTGCCTCACTGATATACCTCTGACACTCAAATACTCAACTGTAACAGACGACACAAACCTACTGGTTAAAAAACAATGGATCTCTAGCAGCAATCCACAGTCAGAACCAACAGCGGAAAACTACCCTGAATATTATCAAGTTTTTACGTCAGGTAAATCTATTAGCTCTGTCCCGATATGCACGTGAAGACATCATCATCGACAATGCTGCTTATTTACACCAGTCTTGCCAAAACGAAGCCCACCTGGACTTCTTGTTTGAGTTTTGGCAATACAACAACCTCATGGACTAATAATTACACTTCTGTAAATCCGGCGAGTATCCATTGCAAATACCATTCCTCCAGTCTTCAGTGGACTAATTACAGGACTCCTACGATTTCTAGGGTAGCAGTTGTACCCTGCCAATGCCAGTATAGGTTCATACACCACAAAGACTGCGACGAGTTACCATCGAATTACATTACTTCAGTTTCGTCCTAGTCATCAAAGTCAGACTATATTGACATCGAGTACAATGATATCAGTCTGCCTCCCCCCGTGCAGGAGTACCTCTTCAACCGGTTTACGATGAATGAAGCTGGGAACCGGCAGCACACATAGACAGACTTGAAGCTATTGACGTATTTCACGCAGAATAACCTGGCAAACATGGATCTGCCCACATGTAGCCACTCGGCTGTAGGAGGCGGAGCTACTGTTACAATTGTGTCGAGTGAGGATCGAAGAAGGAGTATGGATTTATGATGGAGATAGTGGAGTATGCAGGGAAACAGGTTTCGATAAAAGGAATCCGGTTTTGTGAGGAGGACACAGGTTTCGATTGGAAGGAATTAAGTTTTGGTGAAAAGAAATCAGGTTTCGATGGCAGCATTGTAAATATGGCGTAATGGTTATAACCTCAGCTATGGTCTGGAAGGGTTGTGTATATAGTTGGGTGAGGTTGGAATGAATGTTGGAACGAGTGAGTAAAGGTGACATCGGTCACGTTAACTGTATATATAGACAATGGATTTGCAGAGGCTAGGTCTGTTCTTCACTTGTTCTCTAGTCAACAAAACAATTAATAGCTTCAGCACCAACCTTTGATCACCTCTATGATTCCGGAATTCGAGACTCTAAGTTGTTACACTGTATCCGCGATCACTGCCTCTCCTCTTTGGTTCCTCTATCCCCTAGAACTCCGTGCCTTGACACCTTGACACCTCTCTTTCTTTACACTTAATATCTTAATCTACACACACGGTTCTCCCCTCATTATTGCAACAATTGACATACTCTCAATTCCACCAATATCTGCACAACCGAAAAGTGTTTTGTCAAGAGCCAAACAAACAATATCTGAAGAATGCTACTCATTGGGATCTCACACTATCAAAACAATTCAATGTTTGAGATCAAGTACTGCCACTAGTTCACATGCAGCAGAAGCTCTGAGAGCAAGACCACAGCAGACTCAACAGGCAGGTAAAGGTGTATAGGTGTGGGTGAAGGATGTAGATGTGAGTGAGAGGCATAGTAGTCAGTGGAGGGCATGGTGTGCAGGATATTGTATTGTTTATTATAACAGTTTTCCAGTTGTACTGGTTTGTACTGGCAGTTTTTCTACTGACAGTAACCAGTACAGTATACTAGTATATAGACCCAGTACAGTTCTTGGATTTAAACAGTTGGTATTTCACAGTTCAGTTCAGTTTGAGTGCCGATATTGTACCAGTTTGTACTGTTGCGAGGCATGAGGAGGGCTCTGCAGACACCAAGGGCTCACACCGCTAAAGTGTCGCGGATTTAGGAATATGTCATGGGTGCAAGCGGCCTAATACAATATGATTACAAACAAACAAACGAAGGTCATCACAAATCCACTAACTTTGTGGGTTTTCGAATGTGAAGTTCTGGAGAAAGAAAGAGATTGATTCTAATTACATCGTGCCAAAAGGACTTATCTATCTATCTACCTGTGCAGCCCGGTATATATTGTCCTGACTCCGCCACCCCTGTATCCCTGCTTTCTCAACATGCCCGCTGCGGAGCTGTGGTTAATCGAGTGAAGTGGAGTTGGAGAAGGCAGGTTTTGATCAAACAAAAAATCATGCGAAGCACGCTGGGAGCTGACTGGAGTTAATCAAGCAAAGTGGACTTGGAGTGCGATGACGATCAAGCGAAGCTGGCTGTAGGGTTAATAAAGTGAAGTAGATTTAGAGAGGGTGGGGGATGATTGAATGAAGCTGGCTGGTGGTGATTGAGCGAAGCTGGGTAGGAGAAGGCTGCTGTTGATTGAGCGAAGCTGGCTGGTTGTGATTGAGCGAAGCTAGGTAGGAACTGGCGGATTGAACAAAGATAGCTAGTAGTGATCTAGAGAAGCTGGGTAGGAGCTGGCAGCAGTTGATTGAGCAAAGATAGCTAGTGGTGATCGAGTAAAGCTGGGTAGGAGCCGGCGGATGGTGATTGAGCGAAGCTGGCTGGTGGTGATTGAGTGAAGCAGGGTAGGAGATGGTGGGTGTTGATTGAGCGAAGTTGGCTGATGGTGATTGAGCAATGCTGGGTAGGAGATGGTGGGTGTTGGTTGAGCGAAGTTGGCTGATGGTGATTGAGCAATGCTAGGTAGGAGCTGACGGCTGTTGATTGAGCAAAGATAGCAAGTGGTGATCGAGCGAAGCTTAGTAGGAGATGGCGGCGGTGATCATGCAAAGCTGGCGGCTGTTGATTGAGCGAAGCTGGCTGGTGGTGATTGAGTGAAGCTGGCTGGTGATGATCGAGCAAAGGTAAGTAGGAGCAGGCGAGTGAAGCTGGTGGTAATAGAGCGAAGCTAGGTAGGAGATGGCGACTTTTGATCAAGCGATACTGGCTGTGGTGATTGAGTGAAGCTGGCTGGTGATGATCGAGCAAAGGTAAGTAGGAGCTGGTGAGTGATGATGGTGGTGATTGAGCAAAGCTTGGTAGGAGATCGCGGCTTTTGATCAAGCGATGCTGGCTGGTTGTGAGCGAGTGAAACTGGGTAGGAGCTGGCAGTTGTTGATTGAGAGAAGATGGTGGTGATTGAGAGAACATGGCGGTTGATGATCGAATAAAAATGGTGGTGATCGATGCGAAGCTGGGCAGGAGATGTTGGTTTTTGATCGAGCGAAGCTGACTGGTGGTGAGCGAGAGAAGCTGGATAGGAGCTGGCGGTTGTTGATAAATTGAAGATCGTGGTGATCGAGTGAAACTGGGTAGGAGATGGTGGTTATTGATCCCGGCTATCAGAGCAGGCCATCGGGCACTCATTAGCAACAGGCAACACCGATGTGGATCGAGTGACTCACCCCATATCAGAGCAGTCGACCGATTAACTCATGGCTGGCAGGACACAATTTGGACGGACCCGCTCTCGGCCGATTGGAGTGGATCTGGACGGGCGGGCTCTGGGCTGGCTTGAGACGATCGAGTCAGGCTGGCTCTCGGCATGCTGTACGCAATCTGGATGCGCTGGCTGGCTGCTGGCTGAATGGCCTGGCTGAATACGATCTGGACGGGCTGGCTGGATACGATCTAGACGGATTAGCTCTTGGCTAGTGGGACACGATCGAGATGGACTGGCTGGAGGCTGTCCAAATACAATCGACACGGTCTGGCTGGGGGCTGGCTGAACACGATCGAGACAGGTTGGCGGGAGGCGATCTGGATACAATCTGGACAGGCTGGTTGGAGGCTGGCTGGACACGGTCTGGATAGGATGACTGGCTGCTTGTTGGATACAATCTGGACGGGCTGGGTGGACAGGATCGGGATGGACTGGCTCTTGGTTGGCTGGACACGATCTCCATGGGCTGGTTTTCGGCTGGCTGGACGGGATCGCGATGGACTGGCTCCTGGTTGGCTAGACACGATCTCCATGGGCTAGTTTTCGGCTGGCTAGACCCGATCGGGATAGACGCGCTCTTGGCTAACTGGAGATGATCTCAACGGGCCGACTCTCGGCTTGCTGGGCAAGATTGAAAATGGTTAACTTTCGGTTGGCTGGACACGATATGGATGGATTAGCTCTCATCTGGCTGGAGACAATCGAGACGGGCTGACTGGCCGCTGGCTGGACAGGATCTGGATGGGCTAGCTAGATACGATCTAGAAAGATTAGCTCTCGACTGGCTGGCACGATCTGGGCGGACTAACTGGAGGCTGACTGGAGGCAAGCTGGACATGATCTCAACGAACTGGCCGAAGGCTGTGCAGACGACCTCAATGAACTGGCTGGAGGCTGGCAGCACACGATCTAAACGAACTGACTGGACGCCGGCTGGACATGATCTCAATGAACTGGCTGGAGGCTGGTTGGACACGATCGCAACGGGCTGGCTGGAAGCGATCTGGACAAATTAGCTCTCGGCTGGCTGGACACGATCTGGACGGACTGGCTGGACATGTTCTCAACGGGCTGGATGGGTGCTGGATATTGTCTATTGTACACAGTCTAAAGATCTAAAAAAGCGAGAGACTATATAAAGAATGAAGGCATCGCCAGATGCCGAATATCTTACCCGGCCTAAGAGCCGGAAGTGCTCGGCACGGAAATGCTCGGTCCGGAAGTGCTCGGAGCCTGCTCCATAGTTTGATGGCTTGATGGCTTCAGGTCCGAAACTGCTCGGGGCCGCGTGTTGCATATATGGGTTTCGTCTACTGTTTCCAACCTTGTATGAGGTTCATGGCTTGTATGAGGTTCGTGGCTTGCATGCATAAGCACAAGAGTTTCAGACTATATGTCAAGCCGTATATAGACCATAGACTTCGACATAGATACGACAATCAAGCTTCTATTCGAACATACAAAGTAACACCGCGACCGGACACAACACCGAGTGACGTCGAATGTTCCCGGGCTAAACTCCGAGTGAGGTCAGACAACTACTGTCAACAATGGACATACTAAGTGCTTATGGTGTTGAGTACGTAAACCGAAAACCGATGGTCGGGTGATAATGTAACCCGACGGAAATAGAAAGATGATGGGTAGTATGATGCAAGAGCTTGAGTAGGTTGTTGATCATACGAAGATGGCTGGTTGTGACTGAGCGAAGCTGGGTAGGAACTGGCGGTTATGATGGAGCAAAGCTGTGTTGGAGTTGTCAGCTGTTGATTGAATGAAGCAGGCTCATGGTGATTGAGCGCTCCTGGGTTGATACTGACAGCTGTTGATCGAGCAATAATGGATGGTTGTAATCATGCGAAGCCGGGTAGGAGCTGGCGGCTGATGATGGAGCGAAGCTGGCTGGTGGTGATCGAGCGAAGCTTAGTAGGAGCCGGCGGCTGTTGATTGAACAAAAATAGCTAGTGGTGATCGAGCGAAGCTGGGTAGCAGCTGGCGGCTGGTGATTGAGCAAGGCTGGCTGATGGTGATTGAACGAAACTGGCTGGTGGTGATTGAGCGAAGCTGGGAAGGAGATGGTGGCTGTTGATTGAGTGAAGCTGGTTGGTGGTGATTGAGCAAAGCTAGGTATTGATTGAACGAAACGGGCTGGTGGTGATCGAGCGAAGCTGGATAGCAGCTGGCGGCTGTTCATTAAACGAAACTGGCTGGTGGTGATTGAGCGAAGCTAGGTCGCAGCTGGCGGCGGTTGATTGAGCGAAGCTGGCTGGTGGTGAGCGAGTGAAGCTGGATAGGAACTGGCAGTTGTCGATCGAGAGAAGATGGTGGTGATTGAGAGAAGATGGTGGCTGTTGATCGAATAAAGATGGTGGTGATCGAGCGAAGCTGGGCAGGAGATAGTGGTTTTTGATCGAGCGAAGCTGGCTGGTGTTGAGCGAGGGAAGCTGGGTAGGAGCTGGCAGTTGTTGATCGAGTGAAGATGATGGTGATCGAGTGAAACTGGGTAGGAGACATCAAGGTTGTGCAGCACAGAAGAAGGGAGTAGGAGGCGCAGAGCACATGCGATGCTGATTTTCGAATGCCTCCAAAATGCCACGAACGAAGCACCAGACGAACGATGTTAAGCCACCGACGACATTATGAAACTTGATATCGTCGATTCGGTGACAAACATGATGCATGGTTTTAAAGCTATCAGGAATACCTAACCGGGATAAGCAAATGCAGATAGTCTTTTTACGTCAATCGTTTCAATGTGGGCCGGAATAGGGATGAAACGAATGATAGGCGGGTGCCGATTATGCTCCGCTATGATGAGAGCAAATCAGAGGGAAAGAACGAATGTGCTGAATTGTCTAAAGTACAAAGAGAGAGAAAGAGAAAGCTCTATATAGGAGAACGGGCACCATGCCCGGAACGCACCATACCCAGAACCGGCTGGGAGTCAAGTGATATCTGGAGCCAATCATCCGGTGCCGGATGTCATGGTCATGTCTGGGTGGATGACAGGTACTCTCGGCTCGATGCCCGATGAGGCTCTGGCCACACCTCCGAATGAGGTCGCGAGCCTCCACGCTGAACCCCCAGCAGTGGCGTCCGTCAACTTGCGGCAACACTGCTCTTGAAGCCCTAAAGACTCCACAGGCGTACAAAGAAAGTAAATGCATACAGAAATTCAAATAAACAAAGCTTCAAAGAAATCCTTCAAGTCCATACCTGAAATCAAGTTCCATTCATATCCATATCCAAGTCATTTCCAAGTCTAAAGTCCATCCATACACATATCCTAGACCTTCCAAGGTCATTCACATATCCCAGGTGTTTCCAAGCCAATATCAAGTCTGTTGACGGGGATTGCGCATATTCAGTATGGTGGCTATTGTTGTCATGGCCCTGGTGGATACTTGTTATTAACATGGAGTTGATACGAGGGGTTGCTGACATGCAGACGTATCAAAAACAGGTAGTCACCATGGTGTTGAGAGTTGGTTGGGGACATGGAGTCAACCCAACTGTGGCAGGGGACACAGAGTCAACCCACGGTAGTAGGGGACACAGAGTCAACCCAAAGAAGCAGATGGGGGCACAGAGTCAATCCACAGGCAGATGGGGACACGAAGTCAACCGAAGGAGGCAGGGGACACAGAGTCGACCCAGTGGCAGCTGGGGACACAGAGTCGACCCAGTGGCAGCTGGGGACACAGAGTCAACCGACAGGCAGATGGGGACACGCAGTCAACCCTCAGGTGGATGGGGTCATAGAGTCGACCCAAGAAGGCAGGGGACATGGAGTAAACCCAAGGAGGAAGGGGATACGGAGTCAACCCCATGCGGCTGGGGACACAGTATCTACCCAAGGAGGCTGGGGATACGGAGTCAAGCCCAGGAGGCAGGGGACATGGACTGAACCCAAAGTGAAGGGTGCAAAGTGCATATAGTCTATGCTCAGGTTCTAGCCAACATATGTATACAAGACGGTTACCCAGCCAATGTGCACCAATTGTACTCTCTACATCCCACTCCATCCAAAAGAAAAGCTTCCGCCTGCAAAAAACCCCAATTCTGCCAAATATATCCCCCAAAAAACATGTCACAATTGTGACGGGTTTGCTGAGTGACGATCGATGGTGGAGTGATGATAGGTGATTGTAATGACAGATAAAGCACGACAAGAATGAAATAAGGTGTCAAACAGAGACCAAAGCCTGACGAGAATGAAATATGGTTTCGAATGGAGGTTAAAGCACGACCATAATACAGTCAGGTTTGCAACGGCGGCTAAAGAACGATGAAAATGAAATAAAGATTCCAACATAGTGTAACACCAGGACCATCGCTTGAGGTTCCCCGGACGAAGTACTATCCACATTTGAATCGCGACATGCTTCGAAATTAGGTTAGGAGGGTCGTTCCGAATGTTCACTTACCAAAAATATTCTGAACGAAAAGAATAGCTTTTCAATATGTATAGTGATGATGCTTGTTCTCCTCGCAGAGAAGGTTGATGCCTTTCTACCCTCGAAGAATGCAAGGTCTTTAAAACATCTTCTTCGCTTGTGACCAATACCTCTGGCTACGCTCTTGCCTAAAACTCCAGCACTGTAACACCCTTCGGACCTCCTATGAACCAATGCCAGTTTCTGTGCAACTACTTCGGTCTTCCATCCCTTGATCCTCAATCGTATTGTTCGTGATTGGATTATAATTTGACGATCGGTATCATTTATGATATTAAGTGTAAGAGCGTACATCCGTGTACGGCCTTGTATAACAGTATAAAAGTAGATACAGTTGCAAACGTGGATATATGAATATAATAGAGTAGTATGTATGTAAGATTATCGCTGGAGTGCAATTGCACTCCCATGAAGTGACTATATCCTGGGCGGTTACCCGGCCGCCATTACATCATCACCCCCTCTAGCTTCATACCCCCTGGGCTGCCATAGCCAAACCCGAATATGAAAAGAGAAAGAAGTGAAGATAATTGGCTTCGGCTTTCATTTCTTTGACATTTGGTGATTGTGGATCGAGTCCTGTGTATACAGTCCTCGCTTGGTAGGTACAGGCTACCCTCAGTTTCCATAGCCATCCGACTTTCAGTTCAATAACCCTTAGAATCCCACACCCTGAACCCTGGATACTGAGCCCACAACCTTCGACAGAAGAAGGTGTCTAGAATTGATTCTACCAGTTATAATGTTGTTTTATGTGCCGTTACCCTTACTGCTTTGACTACTATTATTGTCACTGAATTTGCTACGCGTCTTGTAAAGTTTTCAAATCAGCCAGCAATTTCAAAAACTGATTGGCTATCCATTCTGACAGGAGACACATCTGTTTACCATGCTTGTAGACCGTTCGAAGACCTACAAATCATGATATTTTGGGCCATCAGTGGCACTTCTAAAAATATGAGCGAGGACTAAAGGACCTGCAACTGTTTTTATTTTTGTTATTTGCAGAAGAAGAAGGAGATTTAGATCACTATTATCCAACCCAACCATCCACTGCAACGGCCGAGCAATTCAGGAGTGGGCCGAAATATCTCACTGTAACTGCGGCATAGAAGAATTTGATACCTTTTTTAATTGTGTCGAGGAACAGGATTGTATTCTTTGTTCATTGTGGACTCTTGGTCTCGAAACCCTTTTGTGTTGGTATTCACCCAGACATTAATGAACTGGAACCCCAATAAGTGTATTAGGTGTGAAATTCCTGGTGGCAAGGATTGTTGGATATACTGAAAAAGCAATACTTGGAGGCACATCTGTAACAAGTACCTTGAAGTAGCACAAACCATCGACAGGAGCATCAACCAATACCTACATCATTCACTGTTCGCGAGTTGCGAAGATGAGCTCCTCAGCACTGGTAGCTTGATACATACAGCTGTCCAGAATCAGCCAAGGAATATTAGGAAAACATATATTGGTGGATTTCACCCAGCTGGACCTAAAACAAGCCCGGGAAGCGGCGAAGGCTCTGAAGGATACCTTATGTCAACTACTCAGCCACCTCCATCCCACATCTAGAATCAAATTAGCCAACTAAACGAACAAATTGCCACCTTAACTGCACACATTGGAATAGCTCAAGAACGAATCACCGAGTTGTTAAAAGCAGGAACAGATCTCGAACAATACAAGGCAAACATGAACGTGGAGTTGGCACTAACGCAACGAAGAGTCATGGACTTGGAATCAAGAATGCCTGCCTATGAACATGGGGACTTACAGACCAAAGTCAATGAATTGGAACAACGACTGGCAAATGGAATGCCAATGCATATGGAGGTATTCAGGCAGGATCTCAGGGATACACTGGAGCAATTGCAATTGATTGGAGAAGAGACAAACAAATATCGGGATCAGGTCAAAAGACTGCTCGCACTCGTGGGCTATGGTGGAAAAAATGGCAGTATCAGTGGACCCGAAGGCAGCGCAATTCCCCAATTTTCGGGAACAGACCAAAGGGAACTTCGAGGATGGATGGCCAAACAGGCCAGGAAAATTGTAGATGAACTGGCACGATTCTTGAGTGAACAATCAAACATGAGGTACAAGGCAAATTGACTAGAAGACATAGCCCTGAATCAAATTCAACCATATATCGACAGGAAAATTGAAGATCTGAAGTTAGAGCCACTAGAACAATTGCTGGACCAATTGCAATTGGGTTTCGGAAACCATGTCATACGGACACCAGCGAATTGGAAACAGCTTCAACTTAAGCAAAAGGACCGAGAATTTGCCCGATACTATACAGAATTCCAACGGTGGGTACCTGATGTCTATTAGAACGAAGCCGTCTGGTTAGCTGTGTTATTCCAGGTCCATTCTTAGGAGCTGAACAACTCAATACAACAATGCGACATTTCTTCAGACCTCACGGAATTTGTCAAAATGTGCTCAAAAACATCAGCCAAGTCAATTGTGTGGTCCCGGAAGTGCCGGGACCCGCCAGAGGTTACGGAGTTTGATATGAAATGACAAACTGTACCGAGCCTGCGGGAGCCTCCTGCAGCCTGCAGAAGCACCGGTGCAAGGTTCTGGAGCGTCCAGGAGCACTGGCGTAATGTTCGGGAACCTCCAGAAGCGCCAGTGAATGGTTCAGTATCCTCCAGAAGCACTGGTGTATGGCTTGGAAGCCTCCAGGTGCACCGGTTTATGATTCTGGAGATCATGAAAAACATGATTGTGCTTGAGCGCAACTACCAACATGCTAGAGTGGCACAAGTATTGGCACATAAGTGCTTAAAATTGTAGTTTCTATTCATATCCAACCATCTACACTAGAAACACACTTGGACTGATACCCAGGGGAACATAAGAGGGGCTTGGAGAGAGAGGACAGATCTCCAGCTGGCTGGGAGTGAGATGACGATATAGATCAGGAATGGGCTTGGATTGATATGACGAGATGGATTCCCAGCCGGCTTGGAGAGATTCAAAACAGGGATCATATAAGAGCGTACATGCGTGTACGGCATTGTATAACAGTATAAGAGTAGATACGGTTGCAAACGTGGATATATGAATATAATAGAGTAGTATGTATGTAAGAGTATCGCTGGAGTGCAATTGCACTCCCGCGAAGTGACTATATCCTGGGCGGTTACCCAGCCGCCATTACATCATCCCCCGCTCTAGCTGCAGACCCCCTGCGCTGCCATAGCCATATCCGTATATGAGTAGAGAAAGAAGTAAAGATCCAGATTGGTACGCTCTCGTACGGCCTCATAAATCCCGCAACCGATCGGTACCGCTCAGGGGTGACCTTTTGGTGGAACCGGCGCTCGGTGAAACTCTACCTCCAGTGGTAGGTGGTAAAAACCCGTGCCGACGCCATTTGTACCGGGCCGAGATCCAATAAGAGAAGAAAAGATAAGAGAAGTAAAAAGAAGGACACGTCCAATAAAACCCAATAACTTAGCCCACCTCTCTGAATCCAAACTGTTCCAGCAGCAGGCCTCGCCCGAAGTCTGCATTCAAGTCCATAGTTCCGAATACCCAAGCGGACTTCCAATTTCTCCGAATCCAAGCCGTTGCTGCCGGTAGTGCCGGGTCGGTGGAGCTTATGTCTTAATTGGCTTCCGCCATCGATCGTTCGTATATAATATCTCTCGCTCAACACGTTTCAGAGTCTCCAGGGTGGCCACCTTGGCCAGTGACATGTCCCTCAGGCCGATTGGCCTCTGATTCATCTCGGAATAGTCTCTGCAGCAGTTAATTGATTTCAATGGGTATACTCATCATGGTTAGAGCTGCTGAACCACAGGCCATGCTGCCATCGGCTCTCCAAGTACACCATTAAGTAATCCTTCGAGTATGCCTTCGAGTCCAAGGTTCCAAACATCCAAGACCACTTCTGTAGCAGGCCAGCAAGCCACCTCCGCGGGCATGCCCAAATGTATTCTCAAGTTCACTTCCAGCGCTCCAAATCCTAACTTCCAAGCCCACAGCAGACCTCATCGGTGACAGCCTCCGCGCTCGGCATTGATTGTATGTCTCATTGATTGGCTCTAGATTGACTCGTATATCGGCTATCCGGATTTTCTCCATCGTTGATTATTGGTTGCCATTCGGCTTCAGATTCAATGGTGGCTGGTTGCTTTGAGTCGGCTTCCTCTAGCCCTTAGTTGCAGACATCATATACCGACATGCACTTGTACATGTTCGTCTAAGTTGCGGTATCTAACTCGTTAGTGTGCCATAAAAGGTCTTACTCACAATGTAACTAAGTATGCTTCCGCTGGCAGAGGGTATCATTCGTTGATATATCCAATCCGTAAGTATCCCATGGGAAGATCTTACTTATCCTGTAATTCCAGCACTGTTGCACTCTTGGGTACTCCTGGAAGGTCGCATCGTGGCAACCTCGTATACATATTGGATCAGGAGCGTAAGCTCACATCCCATTCCGATGTATCTAACTTGTAAGCATGACATAGGAAGGTCATACTTACCATGCCAATGTCCTCCAGTACTCTTGCACTCTCGCACTCTCGCACTTTCGCACTCTAGCGACCTTTGCACTCTCTAAAGCCTATATCGTAGCTTCGTACGTCTAACCAGGAGCTGCGTCTCCCGTCCTCTTAATCCAATGTAGGTGTACTTCTACTATGCCGCACATTCTGATGAGGTGCAATTCCGATAAGGTGCACATTCCGTGCTGCTTAATGATCCATATTTCTGACCACGTACATCTCTTTGCCGCTGGCGTATTTCGTCTGGCGAGCTTGGGCCTCTAGCAGGCTTCCTCGGAGAGTTCGGTGCGTCTCCTCCAGGCCGACTGCCATGATCCCATAGATTTCTCTGCTCGGTATTGACGTCTCGATATTGACATCTTCATAGACTCGGTCATTCTGTATGCCATTTGATTGCGCCTTGTAAATAATCCAAATACTGTTAGCCTTGAGAACCACTCTGAACTACGTTCCATGATGACTCCATTTCGTATAATATCTCTGATCTGGTCGCCATCTCGATTGTATTTCGGTAGCCCCATCGGAAGGCTTCGCTTCCATGATAAATCCTCAGCATCGTAATCATTGACTTCTCTGGTGTACATCACCATAACGGTACTTCATTCCAGCACTTCCTGTGTCTTAAACGTTTCCAGTAGGGGTCGTTTCTGAATATCCGGTACGGTTTTCCCCCTCATTTCGATCGAAGCTCTATCGACGACTCTCCCATTCTGATGCTGATCCTCGTATCGATTCTCGTGTCGATCTTAGTTCCTCAAATTATAAGTAAATATCTCTGAATTATATCCGGGATCTTGTTTCCGATCATTTCGTCGGTACGTCCTAAATTTGCATATGTGCATATCTGCACTTAATTGCTAGTCTCGCAGCTTGTCATGTAAAATAAAACTTTCTTAAAAAAGGGAAGAGTTTCAAATGTAACCTCGCCACATAAACAAATAGACTTATCGTCATCCATACCCAGCCATCTGCGCATCAATTTATAAGTACCGCAGAGGTCCAGTTTCATGAATATCCTGGCCTCGCGCACATGGTCAAGCATAGCCGAGATTAAAGGAAGGGGATACCGATTCTTCACCGACGCTAAGTTGAGCGCGCGGTAATGGACACACAGTCTTAGGCCACCATCCTTCTTTTTGAAAAGAGAATCGGCGCCGCCGCCGGCGGTGATGACCGCTGAATAAACATTTGCCTCGATGTAAGCCTTTTTGGCGTCTTCGATTTGAACTCCGATATATTGTTAATACGTCCATTACCATCCGTCTGCGACTATTCGTTTCCGGAATGTACAAATTTGCACTCGTCTAGTCCACATTTTGTGGCTTCTCCTATAGCACTGTAAGCTCTCTAAAGGCCGTCTTTACTGACCTCCATGTAGTTAAAGTCCCCTTCGACACAACCGCCGCCTCTCATCGCACTCCCGTAATCCATCCGGTGACATAACGTCCATCATAAGATAATAACCACTGAATGATCCGTCCATAAGGCATGAGATCTTAACTCCAAATCCCGGATCCGGCTCTTGAGCACGCAATCTTATTCCACGCTATTTCGGGAATACCACTCCACGCCACCATACTGCTGCACTTCTGCCCCCAGATCGTTGCAGAGCACTAGGCTCGTCAGATCAAAAACCACCAAAAGGGAATGCATCTTATGCCGTGATGACTATTGCAGTCTCCAGCCCGTTTGTTTGTGCATGAATCGACATTTGACATGGTATCGTCGTTTCGTCGACCATCATTTCGATTGTCTTTTCATCGATTCGGAGGTAATTCTGTGCGGTAAAGTATTCCGTAAGTCATATGTGGCTTGTAAAGCGTCCGCAGCACTATCGTTGCATATAGCATTTCAAGTGCTTTTTCGTCACTCCCGCCGGTAATCGGAATGCTCGATGGCGATTCTTATCATGTGAAACTGGTTTCTGACATCCGTACGGGTTCATATGACTCCGTAACTACTCCATGTGTGTTAGCCAATTGTATGTGCAAATGATGGAGCGGTAGATGTTGCGAAATCCAGGAGGCCTTGTCGTTAGCGGTTCGCCACAATTGGGCCAAGCCCCGCCGTCCAGTCACTCCTTTCTTGACTCGGCGAGCCGGTAGCAGCCATTCAAGGTTGCCATGTAGACGCTCTTCTGCCGCAACTACCGCCGCTGCTCCCTGCTCGCCCATCCAGCGACTGGGGCCTATCCCACTGACCATCAGTGATGCCTTCCATGGTCGCAACCAGCAGCCCTGTACGACCTCCCACTCTTAGGAAGAACGTCCATCGATGGCCTCCCCTTGGCCAATAGATCGTCTAAAGCAGTAGCACCAAGTATATGTATATATATATGGAGTAAAGCCTCCTTCGGAACGCGCCTCCTTCCTAGCCGTTATCCCGGTACATTCCCGGGGCATTCCTGATGGTCTACCCGGTCCACTGCCACCTCGTCCGCTCACCCTGGGGTTCGCGGAGCCAAAAGTCGAATGCGTTTGCAAGTCGACGTCAGGATTCCTGGACTTGTTCCAAGGCAACCCAGACACCAGCTCAACAGTGCGTCCACCGCGGCTGCCACCATGTACGAATAAGCTCACTCAGCGAATCACGTACTTGTCTCACTTGATTGGGACTATCTGACACCCAAACAACGTCCATTCCCACTTGGGGATACGACAAGTATGAATTAAACCTCCTCAAACTGTATATACATACAGAATCCGCAGGTCTCCGGAGAGTGCCCAGACGGTTCCCCCACCAATAGCCCCGTGGATCATCAGATCCCCGACTATAAACCAAATCATCTCCATTGTATTCCTAGTGACCCACTTCGTATGCCATCGTATGGGCACATATCTGTATTCGCTCGTTTGGCGATACGGTTTTGTTGACTTATTCGGCGAAATTAAATAGATTTGGCACTGATGGCTTCCTCTCCCCACAACGATCTGATTGCTACTTTAGAATATTCGGGGGTTATGCTTCTCATTCAGAGTGGTAGCACGATCTGTGATCGTGCCTAGTTGATTCGTTCGCAGTCATAACCATAGAGCCGTAGTTTCAGAATGTCTCCGCCGTTCGTTTCAATGGTGTGTAATCCCGTAATGTTGTAAGGGCGTTTAGAATCGCGTAAGACTTCCATAGCTACTGCTGAACACTGCTTCCAGCATCCGTAGTGCTTCTGACGTAATCGTTGCCTTCGCCGGTAAATTGAAAGTCCTTCAGCCTACCTGGCTCTGTTAGCCTCGACCGAGTATAAATCCACCAATGAAATGATGATCCTCCGTCGGTGCATCGTCAAATGTAGCCTTATCGATTTCGCGTTGTTCGATTTCCGAAGATTAACGCGTTCAAAAGTGTTGTGAATTATAGCTTCTCCAGCACCTCTTGCTGGATTGACATCCGTCAATAGTATTTGACTCGTCACGATGGTTCGCATACGATTGCGCTCGTCGGACGAGGTTCGAAGAAATATCGTGAGTAGGGTAGAATTCGGCATTGCCGGTGACGCATTTCTTGGGGTCATTTAGGCACCGGAATCATTTCTATAATCGTCAATTGACACAAGTGGATGGTAACTCATCCGATCTCATTGCTGTTGCGATTGGTAGCCTTTAAGTTCTCATATTATGAAATCGTCGTGGTTGACCTCGACTGAGTTGGTTGCTGACCCGTCTCTTGCCGATTGGCCTCCGGAATCAACTCGAAATCATCTCTGCTACCGTCAATCTCAATTGGGTATACTTATCAAGACTCTCTGCTTCTGCAATTGGTAGCTCTCAAATTCGTATGATTTCTTGTTCGGATGTGTCGCGACGCGTCGAACATGGGTAATTCGTGAAATCCCGGGTGCGAAACGTATCAAATTATTAAAGAGCGATCATAGTGTAAGAGCGTACATCCATGTACGGCCTTGTATAACAGTATAAGAGTAGATACGGTTGCAAATGTGGATATATGAATATAATAGAGTAGTATGTATGTAAGATTCTCGCTGGAGTGCAATTGCACTCCCGCGAAGTGACTATATCCTGGGCGGTTACCCGGCCGCCATTACAGATCAGCCGAACATCGGAGTGAGATGAACATGATGAATCACAATTGCACTTGGAGGGAGTTCCAAGAGAGATGGATATGATGGGTATTGGGTGAGATTGAGGTGGACGAGCACAAGAGATTGTTAGAGTGATAGTCTCTGAAGAGGTTACTGCAAGTGCGGGCAAGACACAATGCAAATAATTGGTGCGATATCTGGCATGGGAGATGTTAACAACCAATCACACAGCCAAGTGTAGGACTTGACTTGGGTAGAGAGCGAAGGCTGTACGCACAGAACTCGATCACACATACGGTGCTCGTATGGGAGGGAGGGAGTGGGTAGCTGAAGTTGCCTGGAGAGAGCGAGGCCAGGAGAGCGAGGGCCTGACGGAGTGTGAGTGGAATTGGTGCAAGACCTGTGACTTGGGAGATGTTATGCCACGATCGCAAAGCAGTGTGGAGGACTTAACAATGCTAGGAGAGGTGTTGGTTTCTGAAGCCAGCTACAGATATGAGTTCCACGGTGTACAAGAGTGATTGATCGAGCAAGGACAAATGACAGCTGGCTTATAATGTTAACCACTTCATGACTGGTGATGCTCAGTGGGGGAACCTGACTCAAAAAAACTTCGATGTGACGAGGTTGAGAGAGGGAACGAGAACGAATGAGAGGGATGATGAATGGCAGGTCGGGAGCTGCAGGGAGACAGAGATGGACCTGAGAGTTCGGATTTGTATGCGAGAAACTAGGACATGATTCGGTAGGTTGCATTGGTATTATCGTCTAATCTGTTTGATAGTCAATGGACTAAACCTTATAAGGCATGTTGGCCGATATTGCAGCTCTGATTTGGATTTGACCTGCGAGTTTAAATCAGAGGACAGAGCTGGCCAAGGAGATTATACGAGTTGATGGATGCAATCTACCAGTTCAAGACCTAGTTTTCCACATACGAATCCAAGCTCTCAGAGCTTTCTTCCATCTCTGGTCTCTCTGCATCTCCCCAGCTCTCATCCATCATCTCCATCATTACTTCCAGTCACACCCGGTCATTCCAGAGTGAATTGCCTTCACTGCAGCTTGCCAGTCAAGCCAGCTTTCATCTGCACGTACAAAATCAATCACTTGCGCATACTGGGTGGTGGTCGCCTCTGAAGCCCGCTGCAGACACAGACAGCACTTTATCCAAGTTACCTCCTTTACTCAGCTTTGTGATTGTGGGATAACATTACACAAGCCAGGTCTGGCATCGATTACACTGGTACTCTGCCTACAGTCACACTCCGTCTATACTCGCACTCTGTCTGGCCCACGCTCTCCTCAGCCAGCTGCACCTATCAACTCTCCATTCAGGTATCAATTACACTCGCACTCCACCTGGCCCTCACACTCTGTCGCCAGCTGCACCTACCAACTCTCCTTTGATGCATCAATCACACTCGGACTCCACCTGGCCCTCGCTTGCTTCAGCCTGGTACACCTATCAACTCTCCCTTCATGCATCAATTACACTTGCACTCCACCTGGCCCTAGCTCTCTTCTGCCAGCTGCACCAATCAACTCTCCCTTGATGCATCATTTACACTCGCACTCCACCTGGCCCTCACTCTGTTCAGCCCGCTGCACCTATCAACTCACTCTTCATGCATCAATTACATTCGCACTCCACCTGGCCCTCGCACTCTTCAGCCAGCTGCACCTACCAACTCTCCTTTGATGCATCAATCACACTCGGACTCCACCTGGCCCTCGCTTGCTTCAACCTGGTGCACCTGTCAACTCTCCCTTCATGCATCAATTACACTCGCACTCCACCTGGCCCTCGCTCTCTTCAGGCAGCTACACCTATCAACTCTCCCTTGATGCATAATTTACACTCCCACTCCACCTGGCCCTCACTCTGTTCAGCCAGCTGCACCTATCAACTATCTCTTCATACATCAATTACACTCGCACTCCACCTGGCCCTCGCTCTCTCCAGCCAGCTGCACCTACCAACTCCTCTATGATGCATCAATCACACTCGCACTCCACCTGGCCCTCGAATTCTACAGACAGGTGCACCTATCAACTCTCCCTTCATGCATCAATTACACTCGCACTCCACCTGGCCCTTGCTCTCTCCAGCCAGCTGCACCTACCAACTCTCCTTTGATGCATTAATCACACTTGCACTCCACCTGGCCCTCGTTTTCTGCAGCCAGGTCCACCTATCAACTCTCCTTTCATGCATCAATTACACTCGCACTCCACCTGTCCCTCCCTCTCTTCAGCCAGCTACACCTACCAACTCTCCCTTGATGCATCAATCACACTTGCACTCCACCTGGGCCTCGCTTTCTGCAGCCAGGTGCATCTATCAACTCTCCCTTCATGCATCAATTCTACTTGTACTCCACCTGTCCCTCACTCTGTGCAGCCGGCTGCAGCTACTGACTCTCCCTTCTGACTCCCCCTCTTACACTTGCTGCCATGCACCGTGCTTGCAGCCTCTCGTCCGTATCCAAATCAAGTCTTCGACTTGCCTTCTCAATCCCTGCTTGCCTATCATCACATCATCTCTCTCCAAGCCCTTTTGAAAGTTGGCTCTCATCTCCTTTGTTTTCATCCAACACTGTTTATATGGTAGATATCAATAGAATCAAGATTTGACTCTCATCAACAGCCTGTGCAAATATGAATTTGGGAGCATCACCGGAGGCTGAGCATTTTATGAACACCGAGCATCTAGGAGCACCTGGGATCTCACAACAGTTGAGCTTCTGGAAGCACCTGGGATCTCAGGAGCATTGAGCATCAAAGGAGCACCTAGAATCTCAGAACCATTGAGCATTGCAGGAGCACCTGGGATCCCAGGAGCATTGAGCACCTCAGGAGCATTGAGCATCTCAGGAGCACCTGGAATCTCAGGAGCATTGAGTATCTCTGGAGCACCAGTGATTCCAGAAGCGACAGGGATCTTAGAAGCGCTGAGGATCTCATAAGTTTGTAGCGCCTGGGGAGCACCAGACCTCCCAGGAGTTCCAAGGATGTTATAACTTTCAAGTTACTCAGGAAAGCCGGGCACCTCCGGTGTACCAGGAATCTCACGAGCCACAATAATCACACTATTTCAGATGTGTTGAGCATGATAGCAATAGTTTTCAGATGTCTGAAACTCAGGTCAGGTGCACCGACACATTGTGAAATAGAGAATATAACTGTCAAGCTTTTGAAACAACTTGGCTACAGCTCCACAAGGGTCCGAAACTACTCAACTATCTCCAGGATTTTCCTGGAGTACCTCTCCAAGGTCTGGGTGTCTCCTGGAAGTCAGTTGAGCGCTCCGAGATGGTCTACAACTTCACCATTTGTCCCGGTGGCGCCTGGAGTAACAACACATGATCTGGAAGTGGCTGGGAGTATATGGGAGTGTTCAGAAGCCTCTGGGAGCCCCCCGGAGTTAGTACAAATGTTCTGGTGTGATTCTGAATTTCCTTGATGAAGAGACTCCCAAATCGGCGCCTGAGCCGCAGTGAGAACGTCAGGAAGATGGACAACAGAATCAGAGAATCAGGAAACCACATGCAACACCAGACCTACCACAGAAACAGCACCAGCAGGCACTGTGACATGTGACCACGGCCCTGCTCCAATAGACCTTTTTGCCGTCAAGGGGAGGGAAATTACACTGGAGAAACGAAAATGACGCAGGGATGGAGGATTATGTATGTACTGCAGGGATTCAAGGCACATCGCAGCAAGTTGCCTGAGAAAATTGAAAGCAGCACCAGGACTGATGACAGTCACACCTTATGAGAGAGCAGGAAATGAATTGGACACAGATTGGAGAAAAGAAGTCAAGTGGGGAAACGATTAGACCAGTGCACTCAGGATGGCCATTGCTCTGGGCACCAATCACCATTGCCTACAGATGTTGAATTTTGCGTTGAAATCTCGCAGTTTTCCATTAGCAGTTCAGAAATTGAGGAATCTTCAATGCAAAGCAAACATCTGGTTGTCAAATGTTTGCTGAAAATCGGAGACAGATTAATTGATACAGACACTCTAATGGACTGTGGAGCCACCGAAATTGAATTTGTGGATAAAGATTTTGTTCGCCATCATCAGTTAGAAGAGAAGAAATTACAAGACCCAAGAGAACTGGAGGTTATTGACGGAAGATCCATAGAATCTGGAACTCTTACAACCATGGCCAAGTTGAACATTGAAATACGATCACATCAAGAACAATTATCAGTGTTTATTAACACAGTTAGGGCATTGCCCGATCGTGCTAGGAATGCCATGGTTACAACTCCACAATGTTACGGTCAAATTTCAGAGCTGAAGGATTGGGTTCGAAATATGATACTGCCAAGAACACTGCCATCACCACTCGATCGTATGGGTATGAAGCAATCATATGAAAAGAGCAGCGGATCCGGAGAAATACAAGTTAAACATCTGCTTTGTAGCCGCCTCACCCATTATGAGAATAATAATGAACGCAGGGCCCAAAGTTCACACTGTTACATTGTACAAAATCAATAATGCCCTGGAAGTGAAAGATCAACAAGAAAAACCTGTTGAAGATGATATCCCCAAGGAGTACCCCGAGTTCCTACCCTTGTTCAGCAAGGTAGTCCATAGGGACTGGTTCTACGACCATGAAATTGAACTGCAAGAAGGGTTCACACCGCCATGTGGATCCATTGACAGGATATCCCGGAGAGGGATACAAGGTTTAAAAGAACGGATCGAAAACATCTTGTCCAAAGAATTCATCCGGTCGTCTTCATCACCAAGCGGAGCTCCAGTACTCTTCGCTCCAAAACCTGGTGGAGGTTTAAGACTCTGTGTTCATTACTGAGGCCTAAATGAAGGAACAATAACGAAACGAAACCCCCTACCATTCATTCAAGAAACCATCCTAAGACTTGTGAAGGCCTGCAATTACACCAAATTGGATATCCGCGATGGGTAGAATATGATTACAATTTCTTAAGGAGATGAGTGCAAAACGGCCTTTTGTACGCGCTATGGACTTTTCAAATCCCTAGTTATGCCCTTTGGATTTATCCACGCACCGGCGTGATTCCAAGAATCCAACGATAATTTGTTACGACCATTCTTGGATATTTTCTGCACGGCGTTCCAGTTAAACAGTAGGCCGTGCTTAGGGTCTCGAATTTTGTATGTGTGTAACGGAGCAATAATCCCTGTCAGATCCAAAATCTGAGTGGCAACGGCTTTGCATCATGAAAACCTATTACAGTACTTCTCAGCATGGATTTTTTTCGCCCATGCCATACAAAATTATATGGCAAATTACTACAGCGTATATCTCAGTACCATGTCGCACTACAAACACACCACTGCCGTGATGCTGTCACTTCACCGGACAACAACAACACCACAAATAATAAGAATTTGCGCAAAGTATATCAATACTAGATAACCAGCAAGGGGGTCAGATAAATGAATTTGGAATCTCTACAGTGTTGTGGTTGTTGAGATATATGGCATTGAAGAAAATTCGCGGAGAATACTAGCGAATGTAGTGTGCCTGCAGATCTCAGCATGGATTTTTTTCGCCCTCCCATACAAATTTGTATGGCGAAACAGGCATGCGTACTTCTCAGAACAAAAGTCATTTTTCAATTCATCGCAAAACTGTACAAGTCGCATTCAGGCCCTTTACGAACAAGCCATACTCGAACGCATACAGCCAGCCGAGAGCCAGCCATACTCGATCTCGTCCAGCAAGCCGACAGCCATTTCGACTCAATCGCATCCAGCCAGCCGAGAGACATGTCGACTCAATCGCGTCTAGCCAGCCGAGAGCCATTGCGACCCGATCGCATCCAGCCAGCCCAGAGCCAGACCAGCTCAATCCCGTCCAGCCAGCCGAAAGCCAGCTCAGCTTGATCATCTCCAGCCATCCGAGAGCCAGCCCTACTCGATCACGTCCGGCCAGACGAGAGCCAGACCAGTCCGATCGCGTCCAGCCAGCCGAAAGCCAGCTCAGCTCGATCATCTCCAGCCACCCGAGAGCCAGCCCTACTCGATCGCGTCCAGCCATCCGAGAGCCAGACCAGCCCGATCGACTCCAGCCAGCCGCAAGCCAGCCCAGCTCGATCAGCTCCAGCCAGCCGAGAGCCAGCCCTACTCGATCGCATCCAGTCAGCCGAGAGCCAGACCAGCTCGATCGCGTCACGGCAGTCGAGAGCCAGCTCAGCTCGACCACCTCCAGCCAGCCGAGAGGCAGCCCATTTCCATCGCGTCCAGCCATCCGCAAGCCATTTCGGCTCCATCGCGTCAAGCCAGTCGAGAGCCAGCCCAGCTCGACCACCTGCAGCTAGCCTGTCTATAATACTTCTCTCTCTCTCACATTCACTCTCTTCATTTACAATGCTAATTGATGTTCAGACAATGTTAATCGATGCAGCTGAATCATCTCCCCCCAGCCGAGAGCCATTTCGGCTCGATCGCGTCCAGCCAGCCGAGAGCCATTTCCACTCGATCGCGTCCAGCCAGCCGAGAACCAACCCAGCTCGATCATCTCTACCCAGCCGAGAGCCATCCATACTTGATCGCATCCAGCCAGCTGAGAGCCATTTCGGCTCGATCGCATCCAGCCAGCTGAGAGCCTGACCAGCTCCATCGCTTCCAGCCAGCCGAAAGCCATGCCAGCGAGAGCCAGCCCTACTCGATCGCGTCCAGGCAACCGAGAGCCATTTCGGCTCGATCGCGTCCAGCCAGCCGAAAGCCATCCCAGCTCGATCATATCCAGCCAGCCGAGCGCCAGCTCTACTCGATCTCGTCCAGCCAGCCGAAAGCCAGCCCAGCTTGATCATCTCCAGCCAGCCGAGAGCCAGCCCTACTCAATCGCGTCCAGCAAGCCAAGAGCCAGACCAGCTCGATCGCGTCCAGCCAGCCAAGAGCCAGACCAGCTCGATCGCGTCCAGCCAGCCATACTCGATCGCCTCCAGCCAGCTGAGAGCCATTTCAGCTGAACACGTCAAGCCAGCCGAGAGCGATCCCAGCTCGATCATCTCCAGCCAGCAGAGAGACAGACCAGCTCGATCACGTCAAGCCAGTCGAGAGCCAGCCTAGCTCGACCACCTGCAGCTAGCGCGTCTATAATACTTCTCTCTCTGTCACACATTCACTCTCTTCATTTACAATGCTAATTGATCAATCGATGCAGCTCGATCATCTCCCGCCAGCCGAGAGCCATTTCGGCTTGATCGCGTCCAGCCAGCCGGGAGCCATTTCCACTCGATGTGTCCAGCCAGCCGAGAGCCAACCCAGCTCGATCATCTCCAGCCAGCCAAGTGCCAGCCCTACTCGATCGTGTCGAGCCAACCGAGAGCCATTTCAACGCCAACCGAGCTCGATCATTTCCAGCCAGCCGAGAGCCAGCCTGGCTCTATCGCGTGCAGGCAACCGTGAGCCCGCCAAGGTCAATCGTCTCCCGCTAGTTCAGTGCCAGGTAGTTACACCAAGCCTGTATCGATCTTCTCCGCCGGTGCCCTGGCTCCATGTGCACCTGCAAGTGCAGGTCCAAGTGCAGCGCCAAGTGCTGCTCCAAGTGCTGCTCCAAGTGCTGCTCCAAGTGCTGCTCCAAGTGCATTCGAGATCTACCATCATTTTTTGTATATATTTAGCACTAAATGTGTGTATCAAGACTTGTGACCGTAAAATCAAAGAAGTGCCTGGTCTGCCAAGAGTGCGGAAGTAGGTAGAGAAGCGTCACATGTATGATTCAAAAACGACAAAGACGACAAAGAAACGAAAGAAGAGATGACGTCATGATGCCAAGACCCACACATGGGTGGATTCACGAAAAAGTATTAGTTTTGTGAGATGGAGGGAGAAGAATGGCTCCCATTGATTGACTCACACAATGATCCAGCAAGCCGAGGGCCAGCCCAGCTGGATCCCATCCAGTCAGCCCAGCTCGATCATTTCCAGTCAGCCGAGAGTCAGCCCTACTCGATGGCGTCCAGCCAGCCGAGAGCTATTTCGGCTCGATCGCGTCGAGCAGCCGAAAGCCAGCTCAGTTCGATCGCATCCAGCCAGCCGAGAGCTATATCGGCTCGATCGCGTATAGCCAGCCGAAAGCTAGCCCAGTTCGATCATCTCCAGCCAGCCTTCAGCCAGCCTCCAGCCAGGCCCTACTCGATCGTGTCCAGCCAGCCGAGAGCCATTTCTACTCGATCGCGTCCAGTTAGCCGAGAACCAGCGAGCCCGACCAGCTCAATACCGTCCAGCCAGCCGGGAGCCAGACCAGCTGCATCACGTCCAGCCAGCCGAGAGGCAGCCATACTCGATCACATCCAGCCAGCCAAGAGCCAGACAAGCTTGATCACGTCCAGCCAGCCGAAAGCCAGTCCAGCTCGATCATCTCCAGCCAGCCGAGAGCCAGCCCAGCTCGATCATCTCAAGTCAGCCGAGAGCCTGACCAGCTCGATCGCGTCCAGCCGGCCACAAGCCAGTCCAGCTCGATCACCTCCAGCCAGTTGAGAGCCAGCCATACTCGATCGCGAAACGACATTGCTCTTTGTAGCTAACTGTATTTGGACTAGCTACGAGTTTGTGTCCATGGACACAACCTTGTGGCTAATCCCAACATAGCCTAGCGTTGTTTTGTTACACAACTATGGTTCTCCAAGCTGGATCATTTCCTGCAAGCCGAGAGCCAGCCATACTCGATCGCGTCTGAGAGCCAACCCAGCTCGATCATCTCCAGCCAGCTGAGAGCCAGACCAGCTCAATCGCGTCCATCCAGCCGAAAGCCAGCCCAGCTCGATCATCTGCAGCCAGCCGAGAGCCAGCCATATTCGATGGCGTCCAGCAAGTCGAGAGCCATTTCGGCTCGATCGCGTCCAGCCAGCCGTCAGCCAGACCAGCTCGATCACGTCCAGCCAGCCGAGAGCCAGCCGAACGTCAGCCCAGCTCAATCATCTCCAGCCAGCCGAGAGCCAGCCACACTCGATGGCGACGAGCCAGCCGAGAGCCATTTCAGCTCGATGGCGTTCAGCCTTCCGAGAGCCAGACCAGCTCGATCACGTCCAGCCAGCCGAAAGCCAGCCCAGCTGAATTATCTCCTGCCATCCCTTAGAAATTTGAATGGGGAAACGGGCTTGCGTACTTTTCAGAACACAAGTTATTTTTCATTTCATCGCAAAACCGTACAAG
>WHVE01000395.1:0-121396 GCA_015178995.1 Trichophaea hybrida | reverse complement strand
CAGAAAAGAAAGCTTTATTAGGACCAGAACTTTGGATGAACATCGGAGCAATGGATATTGACGATGAGGAAATAGGGGAAATCTCATTCGCCGGATTCTCAGTTAAAAAATTAACACCCGGAATGAAAGAACGATGGATTACTGAAGTAGAAAAAGATGAAGAATATAAGGAGATATTAAGAAAGGTTAGCAATGAGGAAAAGAACGTTGACGAAAGATTTGGAGTAGATACAGAAGAGATGTTGGTATGGAAAGGAAGGCTATACGCACCAACGGGTTTTAGAAAGGAAGTACTCAAACGAGAACACGACTCCAAGGTAGCAGGACATTTCGGAAGAGAATGTACCATGGAACTTATTACCAGAAACTTCTACTGGCCCAAGTTAGAAGAAGAAGTTCGAGACTATTGCAACAAATGCGACTCGTGTCAAAGAACGAAAAGCCCCCAACATGTGAAACATGGATTACTACATCCATTGGAATTACCATCGTCACCATGGTCATTCATATCAGTCGACTTTATCACAGACCTGCCAGAGTCAGATGGATGCAAAAATATCATGGTAGTAATCGATCGCTTCACGAAATGGCTCACTTTATACCAACAGCCAAACGGGAATCGTCAGTAGTAGCCAAACTGTTCCTAGACAATGTGTGGAAATATCACGGACTACCAACAGATATAGTATCGGACAGAGACGGGGTGTTTACCGGACATTTCATTGCAGACTTATACCAATTCTTAGGAATCAAACGTTCAATGTCAACAGTGTTCCACCCTCAAACGGACGGACAAACAGAACGAATGAACCAGACAATTGAACATTACCTACGAACATACTGCAACTACGAACAAGACAATTGGAAAGAAATGTTACCAATGGCCGAATACGCATACAACAACTCCAAACATGCGGCAACCAAAATAACACCTTTCTACGCGAACTACGGATATGAACCACGCACCAATTGGCCCACCGAAGTGGAATTTAAAAACCCAAGCTCGGAAATATACGCTCATTACATGGTAGACGTCTATCGCAAGCTCGAAACACAACTTGAAGGCAGTCGCGAAAAAATGGCAACGTACTACGATCAAAAAAGAAAGCCAGCACCAGAGTTCAAAGTCAATGATTGGGTAATGCTAGATGGGAGAAATATTCGAATCAAGAGGCAATGCAGAAAACTCGACGACAAACTATACGGACCTTTTTAAAATCAGTAAAGTCGGAAGCAACAAACGATGGTGTCGGTTAGAGCTACCAGTGTCATGGAAAATACATCCTACATTCAATGTTGCTCTACTAGAACAATACCGGGGAGAAGTCAAAGAAAAAGATATTCCACCAATAGAAGCAGACAACGAAGGATGGATACCCGAAGCTATTCTAGCCAGTGCACCCACAGACGAGGATCATCGGAAGCACGTATATTTGGTCAAGTGGGAAGGATTTACGCACGAAGAAAATACTTGGAAATCCTACGAACATCTAGCAGAAATAGCACCTGAACTAATTGATAAGTTCTACGAACAAAAACCAGAAATAGAAAAAGATAAAAGATGGAAACAAAACAAGAAAACGCAAAAGAAAAAGAGAAGGAATAAATAGATTTCTTTTGTTAAAAACTCACACCGCATTTTGATTTTATGTAAGCGGAGGTCACCTTTATTTTTTATTTTTCTTTTATGTTTTATCCAAAAGAATAGCTATACCTATAGTATACGCTGTCTGAGTGGTAACTATTGCAAAAGAATCACTTCTTATGTTGGAGTACTCTGTTGAGGTCACCAGAGCTAGAGAGGGAGGTAATGTTAGGGGTTTCCCCTTAGCATGCGTATGATGTACATCAGGCTTAGTCTCCCAGGATTGCCATTATTCAAGATGATTAGCGGTTAAGATCACACCCCTGAGGATGTCTACTGATGAGTTAGCAGACGGCTCAACATAGCCGGGTGAAATCCCCATAATAGTCTATGCTACAATACTACGTCTCAGCACAGGGAATAGCTACCCAGTGTGGAGACAGTACGCACACTCGATCAGACAGTAATCTTGGGGGAACCCATAGTACTGGCCAAGGCATGGGACACACCAACCATACTGCCGAAGCAATGTAACTGCCAAGCAGGGGTCTTCGGATCAGCTGTGCGTTACGGATCAGACCAGTGTTATCTTTATTATCATGCTAATACTGGGACAAACCATACCCGTGCCTAGCTTCATGGATTTGGTTGGACGAGCGATATTATCTTTGTATGCGGGACTTTGCTATCTCTAGAGCTAGAGTAAGCAAAGGAGATAAGCTAACTGCGCCCCGGTAGTTAACTCTACCTAAAAGATAAGTGCTTGGATCTAGACTGTCGAACCCCAGCTCTGCCGTGTTTACAACACGATAACTGATAGAGGGCACCCCCTTCGGGGAACACGGATAAGACCCAATGACACTAGGTACGTGGCAATGTATGGGTTGGCAGCTCATTAAATCATTGATCACTATTCCACTCAATACGAAGAAAGATAACTAATACGAAGTAATTGTCCGATATGTATGTCAGCAACGTCATAACATGCAGGATAACCTTTGGGAACTCCTGGTGGGGGCTTACGCAACCACACGTTGTCAAACGGAACTCTCCACAGCTAACTACCGAGATCGGCTCTGAAGCAACGATCGGATGTTATGTGAACACCCACTACGGTGGACTGAGTGTTTATGAGATAGTACTATACACACACCTCATAGATTACAGAGAAGTACCGTCACCCCTTAGCAGGATGGTTTGACGCGGAAATACTCACCTATAAAAGGCCACCTTAAACCCACAAGTTTAAACACAACGATTCAAGCAACAGTCGAACAAACCACAGTCAGAACACAACAGCAGAAAAACCACCTGAAATATTATTAAGTTAATTACCTTAAGAATATTCACCAATAAACTTTTATGTCTATTACAGACGACCAGAAGATTCTCTACGCTCGCATCTTGCACGCCCAAGCAAACACTCGAGCCAAATACAAACACCTGGCAAGGTACCTCCTTCGCAATAACCTTTGGGTAGAATACTACCATTATTTCCATACCGGTGAACTTCCTTCCCAAGTCGCCTTTGACGAGTCTTCAGAAGATTACCTCCAAGACAGTTACGACTTTTAAATAAGGGCCATACTGCAATAGATGCCCGTATTCATACATACAGTGCAACGACGCAAACGCGTCACAATCGAACTTCATATCTTTAGTTGGATTATAACAATTAAGATACATCTTTACCATAAGACGGTACAACAATATCGATAAGTCACATCTAGCTACAGTATCCCCCTAATACACGCACCGATCGTATCACAAGAAGCCAAGTTAAGACCTCCACAAACGCACTAATCATCATGGCGAAGGCACTAGCTTCAACATCCATCAACAGCAATCCATTCACATACGCGGAAGCCATGGACAGCCCACAGCGAGACCACTAGAAACAAGCAATGGAAGAAGAATGCACATCGATTCTGCTCAATAACACATTCACGACTATCAACTCCTGGGAAGCAAGGCAACTGCGAGTCAAGCCAATTGGCTCCAAATGGGTCTACAAGACGAAGCACAATCCAGATGGCTCCATACGATACAAAGCACGTCTAGTCATTAAGGGCTACGCACAGACGGACTTTGGAGAAACATATGCCCCTGTCGGAAAACTCACCACCTTTCGGTATCTCATCTCTCTGGTCGGAAAACACGGATGGAACATCGATCATTTGGATGTAGTTACGGCATTTCTCAATCCCGAAGTCGACGACGATGACATCTATATGACCCTGCCCGAAGGCTGGCCGGAAGGCCTCAACGCACCTGCAATCGTTGTTCAACTAAAGAAAGCACTTTACAGCCTCAAACAAGCACCACGACTTTGGCACAACAACATTAACACCTTCTTGCTCTCTCTCGAGTTCACACAATCCTTGGCCGACCCCAACCTTTATCTCCACAGCGATGGTATTCTAATGCTTCTGTATGTCAACGACATCTCAATGTTGTACCCGGAAGATGCTACCAAAGCCTCGATCGAAGTTAAGGCTAGGCTCTCAGAGAAATACAAAATCACCAATCTCGGCCCGGCACACCAATTCCGGGGCATCGAAATCCACCGCGAAGAAAACGGTACCGGCATCAGTCTTGGCCAGAAGGCTTTCATCACCACGATTCTCAAACGATTCAATATGCACAATGCTTACGGTTTATCAACTTCAATGGATCCTAATGTGAAACTGGATCTGGCCGAGGATCGGGGTGAGAAGGAACTCAAAGACATCAAAGGCTACCAGGCAATTGTCGGCTCATTGATGTATGCGGCACTCGCAACTCGGCCCGATATCTCATTCGCAGTCGCTGCACTTTGCCGATACAATTCCCGTCCTTTCACCAGCCATCTGACTGCCGCCAAAAGAGTCCTCCAGTATCTCAAATCCACTGCCGACTTTCGACTGCACTTCAGTAGCAGCAGCAATGGCAGCAATGATCAGCTCACTGGCTACACGGACTTGGATTGGGCCAATGATAGTGCCGACCGCAAGTCACAAGGCGGCCATGTCTTCCTTCTCAGCAACGGAGCTGTCTCGTGGCAATCACGAAAGCAAGATCTCATCGCTATGTCAACTCTCGAAGCCGAATACATCGCTTGCTCCGTGTTAGGGGGATACTGCAGCTAGATGTGACTTATCGATATTGTTGTACCGACTTATGGTAAAGGTGTATCTTAATTTTAATAATCCAACTAAAGATATGAAGTTCGATTGTGACGAGTTTACGTCGTTGTATCGTATGTATGAATACGGCAATCTATTGCAGTATGGCCCTATTTAAAAATTGTAACTGTCTTGGAGGTAATCTTCCGAAGACTCGTCAAAGGCGACTTGAGAAGGAAGTTCACCGGTATGGAAATAGTGGTAGTATTCTTCCCAAAGGTTATTGCGAAGAAGATACCTTGCCAGGTGTTCGTATTTGGCTCGAGTGTTTGCTTGGGCGTGCAAGATGCGAGCGTAGAGAATCTTCTGATCGTCTGTAATAGACATACAAAGTTTATTGGTGAATATTCTTAAGGTAATTAACTTAATAATATTTCAGGTGGTTTTTCCGCTGTTGTGTTCTGACTGTGGTTTGTTCGACTGTTGCTTGAATCGTTGTGTTTAAACTTGTGGGTTTAAGGTGGTCTTTTATAGGTGAGTATTTCTGTGTCAAACCATCCTGCTAAGGGGTGACGGTACTTCTCTGTAATCTATGATGTGTGTGTATAGTACTATCTCATAAACACTCAGTCCACCGTAGTGGGTGTTCACATAACATCCGATCGTTGCTTCAGAGCCGATCTCGGTAGTTAGCTGTGGAGAGTTCCGTTTGACAACGTGTGGTTGCGTAAGCCCCCACCAGGAGTTCCCAAAGGTTATCCTGCATGTTATGACGTTGCTGACATACATATCGGACCATTACTATGTATTAGTTATCTTTCTTCGTATTGAGTGGAATAGTGATCAATGATTTAATGAGCTGCCAACCCATACATTGCCACGTACCTAGTGTCATCGGGTCTTATCCGTGTTCCCCGAAGGGGGTGCCCTCTATCAGTTATCGTGTTGCAAACACGGCAGAGCTGGGGTTCGACAGTCTAGATCCAAGCACTTATCTGTTAGGTAGAGTTAACTACCAGGGCGCAGTTAGCTTATCTCCTTTGCTTACTCTAGCTCTAGAGATAGCAAAGTCCCACATACTAAGATAATATCGCTTGTCCAACCAAATCCATGAAGCTAAGCATGGGTATGGTTTGTCCCAGTATTAGCACGATAACAAAGATAACACTGGTCTGATCCGTAACACACAGCTGATCCGAAGACCCCTGCTTGGCAGTTACATTGCTTCGGCAGTATGGTTGGTGTGTCCCATGCCTTGGCCAGTACTATGGGTTTTTCCCAAGATTACTGTCTGATCGAGTGTGCGTACTGTCTCCACACTGGGTAGCTATTCCCTGTGCTGAGACGTAGTATTGTAGCATAGACTATTATGGGGATTTCACCCGGCTATGTTGAGCCGTCTGCTAACTCATCAGTAGACATCCTCAGGGGTGTGATCTTAACCGCTAATCATCTTTGAATAACGGCAAGCCTGGGTGACTAAGCCTGATGTATCTCATACGCATGCTAAGGGGAAACCCCTAACACTCCGAAGGCTCGCGTGAAGCGAAATGGCTGCTCCAGCTCCACCGAGATATACACGGCAAAGACGCATCACTGCTCCCGATCAATTGCGACAATCAAGGCGCACTTAGTCATATCACAACCGGGATCATAAAGGCTGGCACGAAGCACATCGACGTTTGCTATCACAATAGTCGAGATCTCCATACCCGCAAGATAGTTGACTACTTCTAGGTACATACGAACGATAATATAGCAGATATACTAATGAAGGCCTTGACGAAGGATAAGCATGAGAAATTCACAAAGGAGATGGGGTTATGGTAATAAAGGTCGATTTAAGGTTGGATTTAAGGTTGTTTCGCTTGGGTACACAGATTTCTTTTCTATGGATGGCCATCCTCAGGCTACGGTAGTACTCTTTCCCTGCTCACGATCGCAGGGTTTTAAGGAGGCTACTATGAGATTCACTTTGTTTCATTTCATTTTGTTTCTTGCTCCACGAAGTATAGCAAGAGGGGGAAGTATTGAATATACAGGTCTCAGCCGGAGATGAGCCTCGTATGGCCGGAGACGGTGTCTTGTATGGCCGGAGATGACGGAGCGGAGACGGAGATGGACACGGAGACGGAGCGGAGCGGAGACGGTGATGTCTCGTCTGTCCGGAGATGACTGTCGACTCTGATACTGGCTGATGGCATTCAGCCGTACTTGTACTCTCATACATATATGGCCTTATGGCCCTCTTAGATAAAATTACAATTAAGCTTCTCCAGTATCACTATTTGAACACGAGGCCTTATTAGGCCATCGAGTGATATCGAAAGCATGGTTAGCCATTTAGAGTTCATCCGATATCACGTCCACTCCCCGCCCCAGAGCTCGCCTTCGTAGCCAGACCGGCACAAAGTGCTGATGTACCATCGTACAGTAAGGAGAAAAGAAACATCGCGGGGTCACTTTCCACAGCCTCACAGTTGATCACTCATACATGAAGTCAGCTCCGCCAATCAGAATCCTTGCATTCTAGTGATTGCAATATGTCAAAATCGGGCGGCATCCGATATCCAATTTGTAGGAACCCACCGTGTAGGGGATACCGTGAGTTGACCAAAAATTCAAATCATCTTCAGAGGACTGAGTTTGTGGGAGGAGTTAGGTGGTATCTAAGACCGAGTGCTTTTTTCAAATGAATTGCTTTTGCTCTCTACAGGCATAACTTGTGTTACCAGGTGACTAGCCGGTATAGACATTGTGCGACCCAATTAATACTCTAGTCACCGCGATGATGGTAGAATAGAAATGACTAGATTCTACAATTACCAAAGCCAGCTATCCGCGACCTTAGGGCCCCGTAAAACCTTTACAACAGTAATATCGTAAATCAGACACCGGGAGGGGAAAGAGGATGTAGTTGAGTATATAACACTTTGAAATTAGTGTGTAACTCATGGAATTAATTGGACAGGTAGTTGTGGCGTGGTGGCCCTGCATTGTGGTAGCCTTTTTCTGCGAAAATGCCCCGCGTTACAACGATCTGGTACCCAAGCCATTGATAAAGTCGGGATTTAATCTTTGTTTAGTTACCACTCTTAAAAATGTATTTGATTCATGGGGTTGTGGGACGGGTGGCGGAAAAATGGCCCATCGTACAGCAGGTTTGCACCCGAGTTGTAGCCCTCTCGTTAATCCACTGCGCCGGGCGAGGGCGAGGGGAAATGCCGTTTTGCTATGATGAACGAGTCAACAAGGCAACTATGAGGTTACCATTACCACGAGGCGAACCAACGAGTACTAGATTGTACAAGCTAATAGCGCCCATACGTGAGGCAGACTCCACATTAGTACTGGCTGTAGGCACCCGGGGATGGAAGTTGCAGGGATTGCATATGATCGAGCTAAGTTATCTTGACTACTGCTGGGTATCTGACAACAAGTGAACACACTGTGGAAAATAAGTTTCCATACTTTGGATTTTTCTCTCAAAGTTGGGCCGAACTTGCCTCTAGCTCCTTCGGGTGTGTGACAGCGCTCGCAAGCCCGCCATACTCCTACCCCCGGCCGGGTAAAATTCCATGTAGTGCGCCTCGTCTGTTATATAGTAGGGATCAATAGGAAGGTAATGCACCAGCCCAGCGTTTCGAGACTACGCTTAGAGAAGGCCAGCAGATACCAGAGTGGGAATAGTCGTATTGGTCAAACCCGGAATGGGTGTTGCACCGTAATGGTACACTACCGAGTCTAAGGGATCACTAGTCTGTCATCCGACTTTTGATTGCCGGCGCTACCCAAGCAAAATTACAAAGCCGTGTAACAGACTACCGTTATTGGCCTCCGTAGCTACCCACGACAGCCATTCAACAGGTATCGATTTGCAAGGCGCGGTGAACGACCACCACCACGCCTACTGCTACTTACGCCGCAAACTTGCTGCCACCTACACTCCGCTGCTTTGTTTCCTCTTCCAAGCTTTGGACTTTTCTGTTCCAAGAGATTCATTATGATTCTAAAGGCCCCGATCCCCGAACCCAATTGCCAATTTGAACTGCTATAGAACTTAGCTCCCTAGTATATCTGGCACACACCTCGGCCTGCGCCATGTCCAATGGCTTTACTCAGCTGGAGCTAGCATTCAAGTTTTTCGAAAGGCCCGGGAGCGATTTATACTTTCTGAGTGATAAGCTGTGACCTTCATTTTGTGCCATTACATAAATTTCACCAATAAAGCCTGTCTCAAACGCTTAAAAATGCCTCTTTTATTTAGAGCTAACATGGGGTAGTTGAACTGCTTGATATTAGTCCGAACCTGCTCTGACCGGCAGCCGGTTTTTAGGTAGTTACCGTGTATGAAATCGGCGCCTCTCCGGACTATCACCCTCACTATCACTCCTACTATCACCTTCACCCATCTTGTGCATGATGGAGCATCACACTGATCCCCATGGTATGAAAGAACAAAAAGGACTCAATTGCTTATTATTTATGCATATAACTATGTTATACTCGGTTTGTGGTTTTCAAGTTTCATCTATTCTACTAACGATTCTATGACCTGATACTGGTAACTGTGTCCAAGAAGACTGCCGAACACTGCCTTTCTATGCGAAGTATTGAAGCCACTACAAGCACACTGCCACTTGATTCAAATTTCGCATATTGGCCTCTACACAAGGTGAATTTGGTTATTGGTCATTGGGCTAACTAGTTATCAACAAAGTGGTGAACCCACTCATATTCACCACCAGAGTATCTAAGGATGAGCTTCCAACTTGCATCCTCTTTATCAGCCTTGGGAGCTTCCACTACTGAGGCTATGATCCAAACTGCAGTGACGACTAATAAGTATAGCTAGCCAGATATGAAAGAATATGAAAGAGGTACATTCTACACTGTTGCTTTAATAATGTAAAATATCAAAAACATTCTTGAAAAACATGCTTCCAATTTGGCCTGCTGGTGGTGAAGGTGATAGTGGGTGTGATAGTGGGTGTGATAGTCCGGAGAGGTGCCGGTATGAAATACCGTCATTACAAAACAAGACATTTCAAATTTTCTTCCTCTTTGTTTTTATTGTAAATCTAAGCTATGATATCCTAAATCTTTACCTCTGTGAAAGAAGGCATAAAGTATTAAGCGTATGTTTATAGTTACGTTAAGAATTCGAAGTGCATCATCATCTTGAGTTGGTCCACGAAAACGTGTACACGTGTTGCAGGTAATGATATTCGGCAGGCCAGACCTCCCAACGGTGGAAACCAGTTGGGTTTCCGAGGGAAAACTGCACTGCACCAACTACTTGACTGATCAAACTGCACTGCATGCTAAACCAGTGCAATGAACTGGTTGACAACTGGTTCAACTGTATATATTCAGTTCAACTATCTAACTGGTTCGAACCAGTGTACAGTATGTACAACCATGAATTTTCCTTCGCCAGCTCTAACCCTTGCCCACTGTGGCGATTTGAAAGATGTGTGGAGGAAGATATCCCCAGTGACATCCGTCTCGTCACCCTTCAAAAGCCTTTCAGAGGAATCTCTCAAACAAGACATTTTGGCTTGAGGAGTATAGGAAGAGGATGGGAGTGTCAAGGTTATCCGGCAGAGAAAAAAAGAGGAATATACTAAGTTAGTGGATTTGCAGATTATCTAGAACATAGGTAATAGGTGGCATAACCATCAAGATCATTCGTAATGGGTGGTAAAGAACCATCAAGAAGTGGAATGGGTACTGGGTCGCAAACTAGCTAACCAGTAGTGAACCAGTGGATTTTGAACTTACAAACTGCACTGCACTGCACTGCAAGCCTCCACCCACTGCACTGCACTGCCAAGAACTAACTACATACCGCACTGGTTAACTCATTACAAGCAGTGCACTGGTTCAACCGTTGGGAGGCCTGCGGCAGGCAGTAACAACGTCTGGAACTATAGCATATCTTGTGCCGGCCACAATAACGAGGAATCAGATTGAAACCAGTGACTTCATTCAAATTCCATCGAACTAGAAAAGCCACGCAACTTCATTTGCGGCGTAGGTACTGCCATCTTCCATGGTAGACAGGGCGAGCCATGACGTCTGGAAGTAGCCAGAGCCTAGACTGGAGGTGCATAGAATTAGCGGACGATGAGAATTTTGGGGGTTGAGAAACCCACCAGTTGAATCCGATTCAATCCAACAATTCTGCCACCGCGGAACGGGACGAGGCGAGACTTCAGCAGAGTCCGGGACTTTAAGTAAAGTTCCAGCGGTAGACCCGCGATATCTCGTCTCGTGCCAACGCTAAGCCCGTGAGACCATGTATCAGAGAGTCAGGTGGAAAGAGGTACAAACCGCGCTTACAGCTTAGGCTGATAGCAATACGGCGCATTGTGCGCCCGAATATATCGGGCATACGTCTTGGTGCCCACACGTACTGATACATCCACCTTGGGGATTTCGAATGAACCCAACTGGAACATATTGGTTTAGGTATTGAAAACGGTTGTTAAATTGTTTGGGAAGGTTGAACCAAAAAATATCCATATCCCATCCGGCCTCCCATAATGATGTTGTATCCCACAGAAAATAACCTGAATTGATTTTCACAGATGTTTTATTGGGCTCGAATCGACAGACCGACTAAGGATATTGATTTTGGGGTCAAAAGTGCGTAAAATAGAAACAGTGTAAGTCTTTCGACCCGCACCTGTAGGCTGGAGTTGAACATAGATGGCGTAACCATTTGGTCTTGAACCGTAGACAAAGTAATCGGTAGAGAGCCATAAGACAGCATCGCTTCTTGATATCTTTCTGTACCCGCCACCCATTTGCAACAGAGAGGCATCGTAGATACGACATCCTTCCGGCTCTATTTTAGTGGCGGCGGATTTTATTTGGGTACTTCCTGTGTTCTGCATTAGCCACAGCTACCATGAGTAGATACTGGAACTTCTTTACCTTTGTTTCACCCTAGAATCAATGAAATCAACCAAAGGCGGCAGCATAAGGATCACCCGATTACCCAATCAAACCACCTGCTTCCTCTTCGCATTCCTGAAGTAAACCGAACATGAGCTGCGCTCCGGAAATAGAAGACTCGAATGTGTAGAATCGGAATTTCCATGGTTATTGGTAGCGTTGAGCTGGACCAGTGAGTAATTTGCCCCCACCCGCGACGATATTGGAGTACTTCCTGTAAGAATCTGGGCCAAGCTTCAGACTGCGCAATGATCGTCAACTATAGCAAACAAATAACTTTTAGGACCTGAGGCCCCGGGCGCTGGTGTAGGACCTACTTAATTTTTCCCAAATTTCTCGGATCTGGGATTGGAGGGTCTCCAGACCTTAAGGAAGCACTCCATCAGCTACGGCGCGGGTTGACTATCCTCGCGCTCGATCTGAAAACCTACGGCACTGTAGAGCTGGGCCTCTGGGGACTGTGTACGGACGTTGAATTCAAACGAAAGGATAATATAGCGCCGTCGAGGGGTTGAAATAAAGAAATAGTTGAGAGTAGTGGAATGTTTTGCGAGCGCGCCTGAGGTGATGGAAGACTGGATGGATAGTAAAGAATGGTGAAGGGAACTGAGCTAGGGATAGCACAAGAAGTTTGAATCCCTCAGATGAAGGCCAAGGGGTCCTGAATACCAGCAAAGTAGTGGTAAGTTTGACCTTTGAGAAAGTCTTGTCTGAATTTCCCAAAGGCGTTAGTGTCTCATCCCGTAGTATGAGCTGCCCCACTAAAGCTTCAGCTTCCCTCAGGCTCAATTCTTCCTTGCCAACATTCAGCATTCTTCATTCACAAGGGAGGTCTCTTTTTTGTTTTCGTTGGTCTTGGAATGCTGACGAGTTCAGGTCACATATTACTTCCTTCCAAAGAGCCGACACGCCCGGCAACCATTTACCAACAAGACCACCGCCGATTCAGAAATATGAGGACTTAATATAAAGCGAACCCGACGATGAATTCTTCTTTTTCCAGGAAATGATCGATCGCAACTTGAAACCCGACGAATGGCTGAAAATCATTAAACACCAACTCTATATGATCTATGCCGGCGCCAAAAGAACATCCTCTTGCAACTGTCAAACATATGCTGCAGCCACTGCGACCAACACTATCAACGGTCTGCACAATATCCCCTAGAGTGCAGTGGCACAACGCATCACCTACCCTATAAATGTGGCATGCAGAGTGATGCGACGAAGGGCACAGCCGGTTCATCGTTTGGTCAAGGATATTCTTCGCCACATATAAAACAATCTAAAGAGAAGAGCGGAAGAATTTGATGGAGGAGGAGGCAAGGGTATTGCGAACAATGCATTGTCCAGTGAGTTTTATCTTATTTCCTTATAGAGCCAATGCTCTCGCGAATGTTATTTGCAACATGATCTTACTAACATCGATGAATCTAACTAGCAGTTGGACATTCGAATTTTCTATTTCTATCGAATAGGTGTTTCAATTTGGGGTGTTTATTCGGTGTCAATAGAACCACGGAAAGTCCTCCAGCATACCCAAAGAATCCCGTTCATTTTACGACTCGACCATCCAAGCTCACAAGTACCGATTTCTCGCCATATGCACGAGCCCGAGCGCTCGCTCACTGGCGGAATGGAACTCATTCTGCACTGAACAACCTGGGTGGCCCTGCTAAATGCAGGGTTCACCATGCACGGCCACAATATCATCCGCTTGAACCAGTGAGGTTGGAGGGGAGGTTGAAGGATGAATGGCGGCGTCCGTTTTCCAGGCATCAATATTGTCAATGATTCGTCATATCAACAAGCAATGTCAAGTTTTGAGCTTCACCTTTTCATGTCAACCAAAATGCCTCATAAAACCGTTTATGCGCCATCAATTAATTCAACCCCGCCATATACTTTTCAAATGAGGGCAGTTAGTGGGGATCGTCAAATATCACACTTTATTCGCCGTCCGTTCCATTCCCGACAACCACACTACAGGTCATGCGGAGTCTAATGAGAAACTTGGGCTGTCGAACTATGTCGATGTTGAGTTCTTTGCTAGGGGAGTTGGCCAGCATACTGTAGCTCTAGAAAACCACTAGGCACTTGAGAAGTCAGATTCCGTTGATTTCGACTCACTCATCATTCCAGCATCGTTCTTCCCACTGAGTTCAATCTTTCAACACCAGTCGGCATTAGTGCTCCTCGCCCTGCTGGACATATACCTCATCACCGTCATTCTAGCGCGATCTACGATCGAAATCATCATGTCCAAGTTCTCGGTAATAATTAGAGACAACCCTTTTGATTTGACCGAGCTGGTTTCAATAAGGAATTATCTTCGCAACGATATCCTAGGCCCGAGTACTCGCAAAAGCTGACCTGGGCTTGGACTATACACCTAAACATTTGCACTCCGCACCCCGGCAACTCCCGAATCGGCCTGGATCGGCTCACGCCAAATGCGGATAGCCGGCTACTCCGAAACCCATTTTCTTCTGACCTACGCCTTCGCACAGACCGCCTAACTGAAACTTAAGGCTGCTCAACTTGTGTTTGGGACGCCCTCATGATGCGAAACAAATGTGCTCGCTTGTCCGCACGCATCACCAAGCAGGTACTTTAAGGCTGTTTAGCGTGTGAATTTCCCGTCGATATCGTAGGTCAGTTCCAGAAGTATGTCATCAAAGGGAACAAGGGAACAAAGCCAAACATATCCCGCCTCCGCGTTATTGTTTAGGCCAGGTTACAGTTCGCCATGGTCAATGCACTGTGTACATGAAAGGAGAATGATTTTTCGCATACATATGTCTCTATGTGGTCTCGAGAGGGTCTGGATGTAGTTGCAAGCCACTGATGGAGGAAGTAGGATGGTGGCGGTGTTCAAAATTCATTGACAGCCGGCGGGTATTTTGTTGTTATTCCAAACAGGTGGGGCTACTTGGATGGAAGAAACGGAAATTTTAAGATCCATCGATACTATGGGCCAGTATGAGGTGCACGTGCGGTTACTTAGATGGGAATTGAGGGTACATGCAAATTCAACTATCAGCAATCAACCTATTCCATCTATCCATTGAATCTTTTTCACTCGAACATGAGTGGTAGTAATGAGAAAGCGTAATAAGGTAAAGCAGAATGTCACAAATTTTTTTTAACCTGCATACCATCGTTTTCCCCATCACCTAAAGGGCCTAATTGGTCAATTACAGCTCTCTCTATTGCGTGGTTGTTGTGCAATCGCCATTTTGCATCTTGATGGGGTGCCCGGTAGCTGCCATCACCAAGACTTTTGCTACATGACTGTAGTTAGCTGATTCGTTCCTGTGCACATCTATGCTTAAAACTAATCACCAATCCCAAATCCCGCGATCCACTCTGAATTGGAGTCGCATCCCTGGCAAGTTTTTACCGTTTACAAATCTCTGTATTCACCTCCATTATCTCCTGCAAGATCAGTTTCATGGAAGTATCCATGAGGTCTTGCAATTATCTGGTCGTCTTGCAGTCGCTTGAGCAGTGTCCCGGCCCTAAGCCAGGAGTCGGAGATTTTTATCTCCGATAACTTAAAAAGCGTCTATCGAGACGATTATAGTGACGATGGAGATCACTTCGGTTGGGATCAACGAAGGCATGCGTTGCGAATTATATCGATCTTTGGCAGGATACAGCTACGGATATATCATTATTAGTTTAAGCAGGTGCGTGCATATGCATTGTCCGCACGAAGGATTCTCATTGGTTAACTGGTGGTACATGCCTGCCACCATGATCCAGAATTTGCGAAATCCAAACATTCAAGCTCAATTAAGTCTTTGAGTTTCACTCTGATCACAAAGTAAATTATATATTAAATATGTGTAAGTTGTCACGCTTTTGCCTCCCAGTCTCTGATTTGCAATCCGATCAATATTCATTTAGTTGCTGTGGAAAACCCACGATTTTCGCATGATTTTCAGCATGATTTCACAGCAACTCAATGAATATTGATCAGATTGGGAATGTAAAACTGGGAGGTGAAAGAACACGTGAAACAGCATAATTCACATATAGATTATGTCATGATACGATAAGAACTCAAAAACTTGATTACAATAAAAAATGTGGCCTTGCAATATATGGGTTTTCAGGTGGGAACCGGCCCAAATGCAATGGTCCGGGTTTTTGGTGTGGTAAACCCGTTGCCATGGTCCAATTCCAGTCCCAACCCTAACCTGAACCATTGCATTTGGACCAGTTCCCACCTGAAAACTCGCATATTGCAAGCCCACTTTTTTTCTTCCAATTAAGTTTTTGAGTCCGTATCATATTGTGACATAATCTATACATGAATTATGCTGTTTCATTCATCATTGGTTGACTTGATGCCCAATGATCCAGAAATTGTGAAATCCAAACATTCAAGCTCAATTAAGTCTTTGAGTTTCACTCTGATCAGAAAGTTAATTATACATGAAATATGTATAAGTTGACACTCTTTCACCTCCCAGTCTCTGATTTACAGTATCTTCGATATTGAAAGAGGTTTTGGTTCCAGATGTATAGTAGTTCAGCCTCCAATTATTTTGTACCAATTAAGTTTTTAAGTTCTTATCATATCACAATATGATCTATATGTGAAAGATGCAATTTTAGGTGCTCTTTCTCTTTCCAGTGTCTGATTTGCAATCCAATTGATATTCGTTGAGCAACTGTGGAAAACCCACAATTTAGGCATCATTTATAGCATAATTTTATAGTAACTTAACAAATAGTGATCAGCTTACAAATCTGATATTGGGAGGTGAAAGAGTGCCTAAAACTGCACTTTTCATGTATAGATCATATTGCAATATGATGAGAACTCAAAAACTTAATTGGAGCAGAAAACATGAGATTATAGGGGCCAATCAAAAATGAAGCTCTGTTGTCTGGCAGTTGGCTGGAAGCTGACTTTGGACTAATATAACATCCATACCTAAAAAACCAAGGCGGCAAAGCCGCCTCCGTGCCTAGTTATTAGTTTAAGCAGGTGCGTGCATATGCATTGTCCGCACGAAGCATTCTCATTGGCCAAATGGTGGTACATGCCTGCCAAAATCATTATCATTGGTTGACTTGATGCCCCATGATCCAGAAATTGCGAAATCCAAACATTCAAGCTCAATTAAGTCTTTGAGTTTCACTCTGATCACAAAGTAAATTATATATTAAATATGTGTAAGTTGTTGCTCTTTTGCCTCCCAGTCTCTGATTTGCAATCGGATCAATATTCATTGAGTCACTGTGGAAAACCCACGATTTTCGCATGATTTTCGGCATTATTTCACAGCAACTCAATGAATATAGATTTGATTGGGAATATAAAACTGGGAGGTAAAAGAACACCTAAAACAGCATAATTCACATATAGATTATGTCATGATACGATAAGAACTCAAAAACTTAATTACAATATAAAAAGTGGCTTTGCAATATATGGGTTTTCAGGTGGGAACCGGCCCAAGTGCAATGGTCCGGGTTTTTGGTGTGGTAAACCCGTTGCCATGGTCCGATTCCAGTCCCAACCCTAACCCGAACCATTGCATTTGGGCACATTCCCACCTGAAAGCCCTTCGGCCTTCAATTCTTTTGCACTGATTAAGTTTTTAAGTTCTTATCGTATCACAATATGATCCATATGAGCAAGATGCAGTTTTAGGTGCTCTTGCTCCTCCCTGTTTCCGATTTGCAATCTGATTGATATTTGTTGAGTCACTGTGGAAAACCCACCATTTAGGCATCATTTACAGCATAATTTCACAGCAACTCAACGAATATTAATCTGATTACAAATCCAACATTGGGAGGTGAAAGAGCGCCTAATACTGCATCTGTCACATATAGATCATATTGTGATACGATGAGAACTCAAAAACTTAATTTGAGCAGAAAATATGGCATTATAGGGGCTGATCAAAAATGAAGCTCTGCTGCCTGGCAGTTGGCTGGAAGCTGACTCTGGACTAACATAGCCTCCATGCCTAAAAAACCAAGGCGGCGAAGCCGCCTCCGTGCCTAGTCTCTTCTAAAGCTATGCGAGAAGATCTGCAGATAAAATCCCTGGCCCATTGGTTTCTGGAGCTAGATTTTTGCTTATAATATGCTGATACGACCCTGTCTTTGGAGACAACCAGAACCAGACGACTGAGCTCGTATACCAGCCGATTTTTTTTCGCTACCGCAGAAACGCCTACGAGCGCCGAGAAAATCTGGACTCGAGAGGAACAACCTACAAAAGTTGAAGAAATGAATCTTGTTGTGAATTAGTATCCAAGTGTTTATAGATAATTACTAGACAACTTACCGTTACTGGTCTCCTCGGGGGAGAGAAGTTCGGATCGAAAATCCGAATCGAGGATAAAGGCTATCTTACTCGACCAAACGAATCTCGAACCCGAGTCACATAAAACTCGACTCGAATCGAACCGAGCAACGAGATTTGCTGATGCGGTACATTTCGTTTATCTTTTGGTGTTGATGATGCGTGAACTTATTGAATGCTTGCCGAGATCGTGAATGTATTTGGTCTCAAGCTTGGTTTGATCTCCAATAATTTGAAAAGCCCTTATCGAGACGGCTCTCTGTCCGATGGATGTTCAATGCCCCGGGAGTCGGTGCGCTAAATATTCATCGCAGCTGGGATGAAAGATTTGAATCTAGGTACCGTTTCGGTTAGCACCTAAGTCTGTCAAGTGAAGACGAGAAAAGAACTTACACATATTTCTCGATCAGAGCCCTTGTTCCCAGGATTTCGCCGCGCACGCAAGATCTGTCAAACGACTGGGTTTTAAGGGCAATTGAGCTGTCGATTTCCTTCGTGGAAATTATATATATCTCCAGTCGATGAGCCTATATGGTGTCTGTGAATACCATGATCGGCATACCAGAAGCCACGGAACACGGATGATCGAGCGCCATGAAAGATGGCGCTCTCGTATCCATAATTTTCTCCTCGCTCACAAGCTCGCGTTTGTGTAGCAAAAACAGAACGACTGACGTGATAAGGTTTTATCAATAATTCGGATTGTCTTCTCCTTGACTGAGAATGTTTACTCCCGGGTCTATCCTCTCATTGAATCCGGAAACTCTTGCGGATCTATCATCTCCTTTCTGAAAACAACACCGAGTTCTTGCTTCTGGGTCGGCTTCGAAGGGCATTCTTGAATTTGTCGTTGAAGATGTTCATTTGTTGATGACAAAGGTCGGAGCGAATAAAGTGACACCAGATGATACTTTGTATTGGCATTGGTAGCACCGGCAAAGGCCAAACAGATAAGATGTTGTCATTATGACTCAGACTGTCTTCTCCACCGCTGAGGATGTTTGCTCCCTGGCGGTTGATTTCCTTACTATTACAGGCAGCGAGAGACCTACGATCATAGTCGGTGGTGCTTGGAACGTCGCAGACTCCTTCTCTTCAAAGTTAGAAATGTGATATCGGTCAGGGTAAAATAATACTCTGAAAAGTTAATATGTCTGTAATGATTGATCCCGTTTTTTATCCCATGCGATTTGTAAATCCCGCAGACTCGTTCGAAACGAAAAGTCCGGACACGAGAACATGTGAAGGCCAAACATGAGTTACTCCATCTCTTGGAATATCTCAACGATATAAATCTACGATATCAAATTCAAACAAGTTAGTCGAAATAAACATCACGTTAGGGCTTCCCGAGTGCTCACCTTTAATGCTAAACAAGACTTGATTTCGTGTGAAGAGGGTGTACTGTGTATTGTCTCGTAAACAGTGTGATTGTCTCATCGACGTGCGTGGACATTGTCTCGAGCTCAAACTTCGAGAATAAATCTTGTGGCTGACTAGTGAGCTTTTTGTCTATTTTTAATCATACTGTATTCACTCTATTTAGAGTATGACAGAACCCTAATCCCCTCCGTCTCCGGGCAGGCCGGCTAGATGGCGAAGCTCCGCTCCTTCTACCCGTCGTCCCCTCTGACTAGTGAGCTTCCGAGTGAGACGAGAAATCTGGACACCAGAGGTAAAGCGCGCGTTAAGGTCCAACACAAGCTGGAGATATAATGGATAATTGTGTATGACCTCCCCAGGAACTTCAAAAACATCATGACTGGGTGAAGATTCCTGAGAAAAGCGCGGTGGCAGTGGGATCCTGATATCTTTCCGATTGATCTGAACCTGAAGTCTCGGTGTATAGCCGTGATAAGGCGCGTAAGTGCGATCAACAATTGGCATTCGAGAATTGTAGTATTGTCCACGAGACAAGATGTCTAATGGTGCTCGAATCGCAAGTAACGGTGGATAAAGGGAATCGTAGTTTAGCCATGTTTCAAGTAGATATATTCTACTTGGGACTCGGCCGACGTGTTCTCGTTCCCAGAATTTCGCCTCGCGCGGTGCGCTTGCTCCGCGAAAACGACCGGCGGGGTCCTTGCGTTGTGCATTGTAATAGCTAGTATTGGGGACCAGGAGCGAGAAATGGTGATGTCGAGGCGGGGAAGCGTTTCTCCGAATGAATTTTTTAAGGATGCCTTTGGCGTGACATAGTCAGTAAAACATTCAAGCTTTGTAGAAATGACCACAAGCTGGGGAGAAACTCACAGTTATTAGCTCCTGTGGGCTATGTTCTCTTTGCATACACCGCGATGTTCCTCCACCATGGAGACTGTGATGTGCGGGCGGCTGAGGGAATCAGGTGAGTCAAAGCAAACAGTCCAAGTAGGACGAACTCCTTTTTAAAGTAGTCCAAGAGGCGAACTCTCTCGCAATACAGCCCTGTTGGAAATCTGCTCAACTCCACGCCTGAGTCCGCCCTAGGATAGAGATCTAGAGTAGTTGTGATCGAATTGCTTGAATGTCGGTGAAGAAGAAGGAAGAAGAGTTCCCAGAGAACTGCTAATGCTATTGATATTTGAGTAGGAGAAGCAGTTGTGATCGAATTTCTTGAAGGTGTGGGTTGAAAGGAAGGAAAGGGAGGAGAGAAGGGTGGTCCAGCCAATTTGTTCTTGTCGCTTTGCATATATATATTCATAGAGCTCGGTAAAGGTATCGCTTTGAACTTTCTCTCAGCGCCCGCTACTTCTAAGAAGGTCTAAAGAGTCAGCTCTACACTTGAGGCGGGAGCGTGGTGTTTACATACCTAGATGGTGGCATTGAACGTGGTGGGAGGATCTTCAAACCACTGGCTTAATATTTCCACAGCAAGGCAGGGGCTTGGAAAACGTCGAGGTTAATAGGAGGAGGGAGTAGTCCTGGTTGGAAGTTGACTTTGGTGATGTAGACTGACTACATTGAATGTAGGATAGATTGTATCGCGTAGTCACAGGAGCGGATTAAAAGTAAGTTGCTGGCAGGTAGCTTGTGTGAGGCATTGTTTCTGGTTGAAGGTGGGTTGTTTTATGGCAAGGTGGCAGTCCAGCCTGTTATGGTGAAAAATTTTGTTTCCAATAGGTTCGAATGAGAACAGATGACGCAACTTTAATTTGGGAGGTTCATGGTACTGTACCGGTCGATGAGTTTGGGACGTCAGCAGTCAGGATCGAGTGTCCCAAAGAGGTTTTATTCCGGATTTCGCCTAGTTTTGATCATTCGGTGATTGAAAAAAAGTGTCAGCAACAAAAGTGTCCCAACCTCATTGGCCTGTACAGTAATCTGGTAAAAACGGGACATGAATTGTTGCGTACGATACTAGAGACTCAGGATACAAATGGCTGCCATCTATATACGGTGGTGAATCCGAAATCGTAGGTATAGTTTCATCTATGTTCGAGCTTTTCTATCTAAACCTCCTCCGGAGACAAATAACCCATGGGCTCACTTGACCGATATCTCCGCAATTCGTTTCATGATTCAGAAAATATAACTGTACCTGTTCTCCGCTATTTTCATAACCTCAGTTCATCTGATCCATCTGTCCCATATGGCCATACTAGGTCGTAGTTAGATACATATTCCAGAGTCATGCCCACAACTGGCCGTCGCAATAATCGATAATATTGCACTCTTTCTAGAAACTCGACGAACGGAACTGGGTATGCAGGTAATCTTGCACACTAAGAAACAGGAAACTATGAACTATTATATGCTAAGCCTTACGCGTCAAAGTCGCATTAATCCTGCTCAGACCGGTCCCGCAATTTGCAGTGCATATTTCCAAAACTCCCCTGGCATGATGTTTGGAAGATTGAGTTGATGTGCATATATGGAATTGAAAGGTGTGGATTCATGTTCGAGGGTGGTGTAACGGAGGATCAAGGATACGCATTTGGTTGGAGTCTGATGAGCCACCTAAATACTGAGATAGTAGCATATTGCTATTGAGAAGACTACAGCTTGTGGTACAGGGCCAGCAGGTTCTTCTGTAGTCCCGAGATTAGTTTTTCTGCGGGGACGTAATTATAGTAAATATCCATGACCGATTATGTAGGTAATTGTAAACACAAGATGAATTGTTTAACCAGACGTACCACTGAAACGTTATAGCAGAACAGTAAATTGCGCCAAAAACTTACGTATTAAGTATAATTTCCCTCACGTCCAAAACTTAGAATCAATAGTATCCCTGTCCTGCTCCTCCGCTCTCTTCTTTAAAACTAACCCCCTATTCCAACACGGTCGCCGTAATGGCATCCAAATACAAAGCCTCCCCTCCAAATTGTTGTCCAGAATTCTCGAGCATAGTACACATGAAGATAATACTCACAGTCGTCTGTTTCCGTTCAGTGTACGTAACAGTAAAGCTGTTTGTCTGCCACTCAATACCAGGCTGAACATTACTCATTGGGACATCATCGACATATACCCCGAAGGCCCAGCAGTTGTTGGGGTTGTCTTGCTTTACACTGTAGCTGAAGTTTACCGTGCTCGCGCATACGGACATGGTTTGTGAGATCGTGAAACCTGCGTCGCCGCTGCCGGTGATCTGGTTGATCTGGAGGACCTGCGAGCCGTCGACCGGGCTATGACCGGTCACAGGGACCGCCCTGAAACCCTGACTGAACTCGCTCCAGGGTACGATGTCACTGTCTTCGAAGGAAGGGTTGCGGATGATTTGGCCGGAGGGGGCCAAGCACTGGTCTACGGGAGGGTTCTACAGACACGTGTGTGTAAGCTAATTGCACTGGCACCCCCGGCGGAAATAAACACTTGTTTATTAAGCACTGAACTATCCTCCGCCCTGGTTCTGGTAAAAAAAAACCACCCGAAATTATGAAAAAGTGTCACTCTACCGTTGGGGGTGTTGGCTCGCATTTTGTGACGGTGGTTGTTGATGTCTCGGTGATCTGTAGATTTTCATTCAGTCTCGTTCTTTGTTTAGGGAGTCTACATATATATTTGCACGCACGGTTCTTTCAGGTCCAAGTACTTCTACAGTCGTAGGTATGGTTACAGTAGTAACCTCTGTAGTCACTGAGGATACAGTAGTCGTCTCCGTCTCGGTCTTTGTTTGCGTGATCGTCTGAGGCCTGTGATAGCCGTACCGAGTCACCGTCTCTCGTGGCAACCATCTGGTGACCGTACGGGTACGACGAGGGCAGTACTGATCCTGATGGCGTTTGTCGAGGGCGACGTCGAGGGGGTTTGCGGTGACGGTGACGGCCGTGAGGGCGAGGAGAATGGCATTGAAGAGCTTCATGGTGATGGTGGTGATGGAATTAAGAATTAAGAATATCTAAAACAAAAGAGTGTGGGTTTATAGCAGCTGAAATGACAGTGGGTGAAGCTGGTCTTCGAATTCGAGTGCAGTAGAGAGAGAACGAAGAAACGAGGCATATGGGGTATTTATGAGAAAAGCGAAGTGGTCAGATCGTATCATCATCCTTGGGTGAGCTTCATGGGTAGCCTGGCGTGTTCAAGCATCGTGTGGCTTCACGGATGGATTCTTGGAGCAGTCGCGACCAACGAATGTCAGCCCTAATCGCAGCGCCTACAGGTAGTTCCAAGTCGTTCCACAATAGACGCTTGTTCCTCGCCAAGGACGATCTCGGCTTGGGAGGGCGAATCAGACATGACGATCGCTTGAAGTGTGGCTTCAAACTTAGATCGTGGTAGAATCTTGGCTGCTCTCGGAGTGCCCGCCGGGGTTCATGAAATCTTGGCTCGCTTCATTAGCGAAATCCGGATACATACTAAAGTTAATACCACGTGGCTAGTGGGTTGGACGCTTTCGCTTCTCCTACAGCCCCCCGGCACAAGGATGCAGGTACCGTGGCATTGAGCTGGAAGAACGGGGTTAGGGGTTTCTGCATACGGCCAATAGGAAAAGTCTGCAACTCCAGCAGCACGACATGCATCTAGCACGGCATTCATCTGGCACCATGCGCACACAAGCCGTTGCGCCTGCACGCCACCTACTCTACCAACAGAGTACCGCCATAGCGACTGCAAATTTCACTCTTCAGCTGTTCTCTACCCTTCTTTCAAATGCCGCGGCAGATAGGCACGGTAATGATGTACCAATGGCCAAGGGAAAAAAAGGCCCATCAGGAGAAAAAGATGTCAGCATTCACCGGTAATTACAACACGCATTTAAGAAGAGGGGGTGTTTCAACAGCAACTTGGGCTCCGATAATGTGCTCTTGTTGTGGATCTGGAATTCGAAATTTTAGATGCCTGTTGTACCGTCTCACAATACTCTACGGCGGCAGCCTATTAGTACCGAAGCTCAAAAAGTCAAATCCGACAACTAACAACCAACATACCACACCAAAAAAAACCACTTACCTAACAGTGGTAGACTACAGTAAAGCACTTGAATTGAAGTTAATTGATTGATTAATTAATCAGTTTAAGAAAAGTTATTTAGAAGTGATGCTTAAATAGTTTGAATTTGTTAGCAGATGATTCAGAGGTGGCTGGTATGTTATTATCAAGTAAGTTACTACAACCTATTAGTACCAAAGCTCAAAAAGTCAAATGCAACTGACAAAGTTTGCTCACCTAGCAGTGACAAACTGTAGTAAAGCATTTGAATTGAAGTTAATTGATTAATTGATTAAAGAAGAGTTATTTGGTAGTGATACAGAAAGAAAGTGGGATTGTGAGATGGCAGCTTTTTACTACTGGTACCTCAAATTTTAGGTTCTTAAATGATGTGATAATACAAAAAATCACTCTTCTTGCTGCTAATAAATTAAAAACTTATTTCCCTCTACTCACTATTATAAACAAAATCGTTTTTATACATCCCACAACTGTGTAAAGTTTCCAAGTGGACGTTTTTGGTGTGGTATGTCGGTTGTCGGTTGTCAGTAGTCGCAATTGACTTTTTGAGCTTCGGTACTAATTGGCTGCCGCCCTCTACGTACGTGAGTGTAGTTTTGAAGGTTGATACACGAACAGAACTTGCTAAAACGGGTACAAAATCGTAGGGAACTAGGAGTGAATGATCGGCATAAAGGTCAGGAATCTCATTCCCTGGGCATAAAGCGGGAAGTTGACCGTTAGTGGGCTCATTACGGATCCCTTTCGCCAAAATTCAAATGCCCCATAATGAATGACATCAGCATCGGCTATGTCCCACTTCCTTGCAGTGCCCAGAACAAAAGGCTTAAGCCATTTTTCGAGCCCCGTCTTGTCTGATTGGTTTCTCGGAGCCGAGATATCTAAGCCTCTCTTCAACGCTTAAGCGTCTGATTGTTTGGCAATGCGATATCGCACCAATTCACGTTGTGTATAAAAACCGTAGAGACCGCATTTCTTTTCCTTGGAGTCAAGTTTCATTCACTTGCTGTTGTAACCCACACTCTTTTAATCTCTTAATTCTTTAATCCCACTCACTCATGAAGCTCCTCGATGCTATCCTCTTCGCCCTCACGGCCGTCACCGTCGCCGCGAACTCCCATGAGCCGTCCTCAGCCCTTGACCAACGCCACTACCGGGGTCATGATCGCTGCCCCCGTCGCACTCATACAGTCGAAGTGACCAGATGGCTTCCGCGTAGAACGGTGACAAGATATGGATATCCTCGGACGGTCACGAAGACGAAGACAGCGCCTGCGGAGGTGACCACTGTTACCGCCGACGGAGAAGTGGCAACTGTTCGTACGAATGAAATACTCCCAAGCAACAGGACTAACATGTAGACACAGGTTACGGTGCCGACTACCGTCGCCTTACCGGGCGAAATAACAACGTTCACGATCCCCGGCGTCGGTGAAGTCACCACCGTCACCCTACCAGGCGAAATGACAACGCTCACAATCCCCGGCGCCGGTGAAGTCACAACCGTGACCGTTCCCACAACCATCTTCGAGGTCGGTTCGGAAACCACTGTTACCGTTACCGTTCCTACCACCGTCACAGTGTGTGACGCCCTCAACCCGGTATGAGCGATGTTATTCCTCGTGTGTTCAACAGTCGGGGAGGATATTGTACAGTGGAGTTGAATAAGTGATGGACGCATGGCAACCACAAAGTTCGGGAGCACCACAAATCTACCGATACTGTTAGAAATTTCTGACTGAATAGGAGACATAGTATGAAAGAGGACTGATAGAAACTTAATGTTTTTTGCTACTCCAACTTGGTCATTGGTGTTGAGCATAGGTCACTTTTGATAGGATTGTGATTTTGCGTGTTCCCTCACTTTTTCGGCGCTACTGTACATAATAAACCCCACCCATTGGGAATTACTTCCTCTTGTATGCGCGCTTCCTCTTACCACTCTTATAGAACCCCCAGTAGCGACCTTATCATCAACGACTCCTTCGAAGACCCCTCCTTTTCCCCATGAACCTACACCTCCGCCAATTACGACGCTGCCCCCTCCCTCGGAAAATCCCCCAACAATGGCGACTACGTCCTTGAAGTCGGGTACAGCGGTGGTAGTACCGGTGCTGGTGGCGGCGGCACACTTACGTTCTCAGACATTCCGTGTTTGTCCAGGCCCTCACGGATTTAACGTTTTGGCCAAGCAGGAGATGGCGGAAAATTGTCAGGTCTGCGTGATGGTTGATGAGGAGATTAGGAATATCATGCTCCCTGATCTGGATTGGGTTAATTCGGGGTTTAATATGGTTTTTGAGGAGTCGAGAGCGGAGGCTACGATTGTGATTGGAGTGGAGTGTCAATATGGAGGCCAGGGGAAGAACGTGTGTTTTGATAGTGTTTCGGTGCATCCACAGGGATTGGTACGGACGGAATAGGTGGGTTTTAACGTTTTTGGGAGGAGATATAGTGGTAATAGGATTCTGCTGTAGCCCATTTACTTGCGGTGTTCTTTATGATTGTTAACATAAATACATCTACAGTGCCTACAAAAACCATCAAGATTTCACTACGCACCTATGAAGGAAGTTCTAGTTTATGAGAGCAAGCGTTCTACACAATACTTAGTACACGGCCATGCAAGAACTGACTCGGTATATTTTCTCGTGCCCAGACTACCTAGACTTGGCAAATTTAAATTCGCGCGACCAAGGCAGTATATGCTTCGCCATGACGCCAATTTATTGCGCAGCTAGAAACGGTAAAGTGTACTAGTTCAGTTAGGGCTTAGCCATTAGGGAACAGCCTTGCGTCCTAGCTTTTCTGTAGCACCTTCACCTTCGTCGTCAAATACCACCAAAACAACGCTCCCTCTCCCATACAATGCAACGCAGACCAACACCCTTCACTTCTGCCCTCTCTTCGCTCTCAGTTCCTACGCTCCAAATATCATCGCTCGCGAGCACCCCGGAGATCAAAGAATAAATTGACATATCTCGTCTCGTCACAAACACGATACTGGTCTCAGGGTCGGTGATTCCTTTGTCAAAGTTCACGTTCGAATTCCTCACGCTCATTACCGTTGAATTCATTGCGTTCATTACATCCATTCAACCTTACCTACACGTATAGTAAGTTTTTGGGGGTTTCTTACTTAAAAGGAATTAATTGCTAACTTTATTTAGACAATGTCTAAAATAGAGAGCACATTGACAATGATGTTTCAACATTTACACATGGTATAGGCGGTAATGTCAAGGCTTCTACTATGATATTTACGACTTAACGCGCAATGGATTTCTCTCGATTCATCGAGACAGGATAGCATTTACATTCATATGGTTTTGATGTGCTGCGACGAGATGCTAGCTGCACGTAACTAGGAATAGCGTCGCTAAGGACCATCACTGAAGGTTTAAGTCTTCGTTCCGGATCCTCTTGAGCTGATATCATGTGAGTACATGGCTACTTCTTTTACCACCTCCTTCAGCTAACATTGCTTTTACTAGACTGGCGCTCCTATGGGTCTCACCCCTTTCTTTCAAAGTCTTCTTAACGGCGGTTCAGCCAAATTTAGCACTTATTACATCAACAAGTCGTTTTCTTTGTCAATGCAGAGTTTATTCGATTTTCTTTTAGTTGTTAAAGCGGAGGGAAACTTTAAACTAAAGAAAGAGAAATAAAGAGACAGAAGAAGCTATCAAACATGAGAAAAGAAAGAGATGCTCATATAAAGGCTGTTCGTTCTTTGGAAAACGAAATCCTTGTGCTAGAGATGAAAGAACTCGTCAAGGCATTTGCCTTAGCTTCACTCCTACCGTATATTACCTCTTTCTCCCTTACTCTGTACACTATAATCTACACGGGTTTCCACTTCTAAATATACTTACGCGAGTATGTGTCAACAAAAGGGGTGCGAAGTATCATAGTCAATCCATGCTTGCACTGATGCCCCTATTATGCTGTGCCATCAAACGCGTCGAACCCAAACAAACGTCTCTTACTACCGACAAATACCAGCATTGTAGATTACTGATGCGCTCTTTGAATTGTAACACCTGAGGATGTTTGCTTCCCCTTGCGTGATTTTCACTTCGTGATTTTCGCATCTCAAGTGAGAAAATATGTTGGGATCCATGAATGCTCACTCGCATTTTGCGGCCACCCAAAAAAAAAAAAACTCTAATCACAATTTTACATGTCGAACAAAACGCCCCTCGATTATGGATTAAATTTAGCTCTTATGTACGTACAGGTTGTGGGATAGTTCGCAGCAAAAGATTTTTGCGCATGTCTATGTCCGTTTCTTTATTGGAGCCGTGATTGTATCATGATTTGTCCGCTTTCAACAGGCTCAGCGATTTTAACGCCTCACCATCATGATTCAAGGCGACTATGTATGATGACAGAATGCACGATTGGGGGAGTTGTTTGGACTCACCATCATGATGTACCTAGGTCAATTTGTTTATCGCGAGCTCGAGTTGATGCATCGATGATTCAAGACTACATGTGTCGTTGCGAGGAGCGGCGAACATGGAACATATCTAGGCGTTAACGTTTTCTCGTTGTCGCATCGATATCGCGATGTGACTTCACGTTCAAAATATGAATTCATAGCTTCATTGCATAGGTAACAGTCTCCTTTCATTTATTCCTATTTGCTATCGACATCTACACAGATAGTCTTCAGATTCTTCGTCACCCCAACTTCCACTCTTACATGACCGCTCGCCTAGGATCTATTCCTAAGAATAACCCCCGCCTGAACACATTTAAATAAATATAAAAATATCCCCAAGCGTAATTGACATGAACACAATTGACAATTCATAACATGTAGCGTTTTACAAAACCGTTCAATTCATGATTATGTATCACGATCGAAGTATGGTGGCAACAGCTACGGAAGCACAAGAACATGAAAATGAACACGAAAATGAAAATGGAAAATGGAAAAATGAACAGTAAGCTTACAAATTCTCCAGCAGCATATTGCGGGTTCATAAATTGTTGTGGATCTGGCGGCACATAGTGAAGCTAGGCGGGAGCGGAAGTGGGAGAGGGCTAAGATCCTCATCTACGAACTCTATCCCCGCCAGTCCCCACCTGCCGGAGGGTTTGGGGTCCTGAGATACAAAGATTAGCATTGAGGCATGAAATATATGGGGAGCGAATCGTGACGAGGAACAAAAAGAAATAATCGGTCAACTAACCTCGAGCTCCGGGATCCCCAAACCCTCTTTTGGAGGTATGCAGGACTAGCGGCCCACATCTTGTTGCCACAACGATACTTGATGTATGACACTGAATTGAAGTTGGCAATCCTGCAGAAACAGGATTTTGGAGTATATAACCATAGCATCGTAAAAGAGGCAAAATCAAGTGCCACCGAGACGAGACATTTCGAGATGGGTCTTGACAATATCCTTAAAGCCATGCATATGTCCGGGATTTCATCCCTACAATGATGTTAGCAAACTGCAAGACCACTTCGAAAATTCGTGCACCACCTTCAAAAAATCCCTTTGAATATTGTCTAATCTGTCTTAAGATGTTGTCAGACCAAGAACCAAGGGCTAAGTGAAAAGAGATACTAACCGCTACTTACAACTTGGCGTGACAGCTATCGGAGACGCTTCTGGCTAGAATATATCGAGCATACCTTGTGTTCCTAACCGTAAAAAGGCGGCTGTAGGTAGCGGATCTGGAATATTGTTTGCAAGACATTGGTTATAGGCTTCAATATTTGAAGAGTTCGAGTCTGGATTCGAAAGAGTTGGAAGATTGGAAGATTGGAAGATTGGAAGAGTGTTCGAAGATAAGCGTTCAAAGACCGGATTCCTTTACTTTCCCTTGGTAAGGGATATCCGAATTCCACTTCTCTTAGTCCTGTCTTGATCGTGCTGCTTCAATCGAATCCAAGTTAATACCAACCACTTGAAGCTGTAGACGGGGTTATTACCTCAAAAGGTTGGGCTAGAATCACACACCCGAATAGAACGCCCAATTGACTCCATTGGCGAGCCCCAGCACAAAAAAAAATTGTAATAATACTTCTTCAAGTTGAAATTGTGCAGTCTTGAGCCCAAGAGGATCAATTGATGGTTGTCTTTTTTTCTGCCAGGATGGCCTGTAAAAATGTGGTACCCTAACGCTTTCTCTTCCGACATTTGACATATAGTATGGTATTGTGTGATAATCCGGCATATGGTCTTCGTTACCCATCGATCGATCTCCCTTTCAATTCATTGAAAAGTAAAAACAGACATGACCGATCATTCAATCGGTGATGTGCTTGCCTGTGCTTTCGAGGGTGGTCCCGAAGAACCGCATTTGGTAGAGGAATCTGTGGAAGATGACCCTGGAGGATATTCGTAAAGCCGTATCTGTAGCTGAATGTGTCCAGATAAATATGGCTGAGGTGAATGTAGGATGTTTGTAAACACCTAATGCTCATAATGGGAAAGAATAGAGGAACACCCGATAAGTATTCATCATTGGGATGAACATAGGAATACCCGATGTTCCCATCGGGATAAAGACAGAAACATCGAGTATAGCATAGCTGTGAGCAGGCGGGAAGTCTTTGTGGCCATGACTGTTTTTGTTGCTTCGTTCGGCTCTGGTATTCGGCGTCTAGCCAGTCGTTTGGCATGAGCCTGGGACAGTCCTGAGAGATGTGTTGTATATCTCTGTTCGACTAATTATATCCAACGATATACAACATCTTCTCCATTGTTCCCTTAAACGGGAGAATCGTAGGTCTCGGATAAGGGGATCGAAGGAGGACTCGAAGGAAGATTCGAGGGAGGATTCGAAAGTTAAATCAAATGTGGAAAAGAAAGGATGAAGAAGTGGGGAGTGGAGCTCGTTGTCGAATTCAAAAGAACGGTGGAAGAAGAGGGGCGATCAAGTCGTTGCGTTTGAAAGTAATGTTGAAAGCACCGTAAGCTAGGGATTTTAATTTTGAATTCCGTTGTTGGATTTGAAAGCGAGGAGGAGGAGAAAAAGAAGGAGGCCGTGGATGAAGGCGGACGTTGAGAGAGGAAATGGAGGTAGTAGCTGTGAAATGGAAAGAGCGGAGGTGGGAAAACGATCTCGCGAGACGTTGATGGAAGGGCAACTAGTGGTCCAGGAAACACAACACAGAGCACCTCTGCTCAGCCTGCCGGGCTTGGTTTCCCAAGCGAGATGCGCTCCCAGCACGAAAGCATGTTCGTTCGCACACAATGAGGTTCTTACTTCTCAACCCCCCCCATAGAATCAGCGAAACCAAATGTTTCCTTCCACTCAACTTCCTGATCCTCATTGCGTCTTGAACTGAGCCACTGCGGCCTTGCTGCGCTCAATTTCTATTTTGTAAGAGGGGAAAGAGATCTAGACAGGTTTTACCAAACATCAGAGGTCGCCATCTCATACTTAATTCCAACCATAATGTAGCATAATTTTATCACTCACCACAAGTGTCTGCATTTCACACAACAGAACCACAAAAACGCAGAAAACTTCGGGAATTTTTTCGGAGACTGAAGTGTTCTATTGCAATTCTATTGTATCCAAACTCATAAACACCGTCACACCAGAATAAACAAAAAAAACCATACAATCAAGTAAAATCATCTTAATGCGTCTTAAAAAACCGAATATATCGCACACATTAAGCATTCAGACCAACTAATGTCACACAGCCTCATCTTTAATGAATTAAAATGGATTTCTCCGTCTTATTTCTTCTTCACCCCAACTCTAATCCCCCTTCCGCCGTCGCCAGAGATAGACAGTGCCAAGCCCGCATGGTTGTACTCGGCGAACGGCTGCGGTGGTTCCTCGTTAAGGTCTCTGGCCATGTTTCTGCGGGATTGTATGATTGTATGATGAGTATGAACGAACATACTCTATGATAAATTCTCGTAGAAGGATTTCGAAGTAGCTCGGCCTCTTCTCCAACAACCCCTTCAACCCCTCACCGCACACGACACTACCATAGCCAAGACCAGCTAGAAGTTCAAGAGTTTCCAGGCCAAAGCCGTGGAGTGAAGTAGTTGTGAAAGTGCGGGAGTGAAGGGAGAAGAGATGCTGAGGCAGCGGAGGTAGCGGCGGGGATGAGATCCCGCAAAGTTAAAATTGATCTGGCAGCACCACTGCCGCTAAGCGATCCTCCCTGCCTGTTCTGAGAAGTGTCGATGTCCGGTGCCACTCATGCGGAGAAGAAATAGAAGTTCGGAGATAATCTAGCACCGTTCAATATGGGGTGCTAGTGTAATTGGAGTAGCCACTGTTGTCACGATTTTTTTGTTAGCTTTTATGGACATGAACATGAGCACTTCAGATAAGACCCGACCCCGAAGATGAATGTTGCTCTTACCTTGATCCCACAAGAAAGATGTAGTAATAGAGGCATATCCATTGGGCTCGTGCTTAGCCTTTGGGCTGGCCAGATACGCTAGTCGCTCAAGACGACAGGTAGTGAGCAGGCCCATAGCGTGAAGAAAAACTTGACGCATCCATTGATTCTTTGCGTTAAGATACTGGTTTTACCCTTAGCCCAGGGCTCACTTACGCCTGAAAATTGGCGACGCTATGGTCAGGGCAATATCTTGCTGCAATGCTTAATCAGCCGCCATCCCTTCGAACATCTTGAGAGCATGGCGTTCTCACCTTGGTTGGGGAAAGGATACCTCAATGCATGCCCCCATCCCTCAAACATATGCCTGGTTCTCTTTCTTTTGTCTTCCTCCATCTTGCTCGTTGTTTTCTTTTGTAAGAGGGGAAGAAGGGTAGCTGCGGGGGATCTCCGCCACCTAGCCGGCTCGCCCGGAGGCGGAGGGGAGAATAGGTCCTGTCATACTCTAGGTAGAGTGAATACAGTATGATTAAAACAAAAAACAAAAACATATGCCTGGCATGTAGCGAGGCTGATGTCTCGCTAAAATCCTTAGTCAGCGTCATCCCTTGGAATCAAAACCGTTAAGAGTGTGGCGTTCCTACCTAGATCGAGGAAAGGATCCCGTGAAAGGAGCACCACACCCCCCCTGATCTGCTCTCCGTCCTCCTCACTAAAGAGGTGTTCCACAGGGACAGACACTGCTTTCATCTCAACAAATTTTCGTGAATTCAGCTCCCCGTGCTCTTTTCCTAGCCCTGTACCTTCTGCAGGCCAAGCCGTGCTGCTTCGGTCTCCGAGTTGACATACCTAGCTGCCTGCTTAACAGTTCAGTCTTGCTGTCTCTAATGGATAGTATCTATTTGGCTTCAGGCTTGACTATCTGAGAACTCGATGGAGGTGAAACCATTCGTCGAAAGATTGAGCGAGAGAGGGGAGGGAGATAATAGCCAATGGGGAACCTATCTGAAAGTCATTAGCACAGGCTTAAATCAAATCAAAAATGAAGTACATACCAGTAAAAAAAAGTGCAGTTTGACTTGAATTGCTGGAATTGTAAAGCACAGGATGCCTGTGACGGGCTTCGAAGGAAGGGCGGCCCTCTATTGGATTTTTCTCAATGAAGTCTCGATCCTCGGGATCTCCGAAAACATATCCAAAAATTTCGCCATGATTGGATAGTTTTCAATTAGCTCAAGAGATTTAGCGTTCTCATGCGAGCCTGTTGGCATTGTCGATCTTCTCAAAAGTCCTAATAACATTGTCATCAGCGTACTCGGTGGTTGATACTATTGTTCGTAATAACCTGACTTGTCAGGATGAAGATTCCGCAAGGTCTGCGGGGACATTATCATTAAAGGATAGTATTTTGTGAGCGGATAGATTTGTCGACCTCATGCGAGTTCGTGGCGTTGCTGATCTTGGTGCCCTCAGAAGTTCCGGGGACACCACTACCACCCTGATAAGTTGATACTGTTATCCGGCACCTCCAGAGATACCCTGACTTTTCAGGGTGCAGGGTTCGCAAATTCTGTGAGGACATCACCATCAATGGATAGTGTTTGATGAGTCGAGAGATTTGACGTCCTCATGCGAGCTCGTTGGCGTTCAGATGTGGCGAGAAAATCATCGCCATTCTGCAGACTCGCTGAGATAAATAGAGTGGTTGCGGGTTTGTTTTGTTTTGGCTTGTTGCTGCATTTGTTGTAGGTAGTTGAAAGGATGTTGAGTCGCGAGCTCGCGAGTTCTGATGGACCAGCCAGTCTAGTCTTGTCAGAGAGGCCGATAGATATCAAGGGACAGTATCGCTTCTGGACTTGCTCACAGCGTCCGCTGGTGAGCTAGCTAGCGGGTTGATTGGTTTTGGTTGTTTTGGTGTTAACAAGGTCGCGGGAGGCGATGGCGGAGGAAGAGGAGGATGGAGAGTGGGATGGAGAGGAGGATGGAGATGTTGAGAAGGAAGAAAAAGAGGAGTAGCAGGAGGAAGGCTGAGGCGAGTAATGGGGATGTCATGGTGGGAGAGAGAAGAGCTAGAGGATGGATGGTAGGAGCGAGAAGAGGATGTATGGTCAAGAAGAGATACCAGTTGAGCGCAAGACACAAGACATACAAAGACCATGGGTTCATAGATTCAATGATAATTGACACAAAACACCGTAAAGAAAATAGTTTACCAATTCAAGAAAAACCTTTCCATTAGAAGCACCAGTACTCTCACTCAGTTTTTTCGACCCTGCAGGGCGCTACTACTCGCAGCATCAGGTGGCTGATACTCGTTTATGGCGGCAGCAGCGTTCATACTCAATGCCCAAAAGGGTTCTTGCGCCACATACCGAGAAGGTAGTAGGTTCCCACTGACATATTTCTCTCCCATTAACCAGAAGCCAGCATCAAGCTCAGGACGTAAATTCCCAGACAGTGACCTGACCAATTTTCCCTGCGGCCGTATGGTATCCGGTTATCGAATATGCAAAAGAAAACCGTAGTATTCTGTTTCTGTTTGCAATGCGTCCAGTTTCTTAAACAAACAATTTGGACCCGCGATAGCTAATAGCAACCTGCGCTTCTACATTTCCAACTCTACCAAGCTCCTCACCTGATAGAAAAAAAAACACGAAAAAATATAACCTCCTCCGGGTGGGCTTGAACCACCAACCTCCCGATCGCAGCAGATATAAATCTTAACAGTCGGACGCGCTAGCCAATTGCGCCACGGGGGATTTTTGATGTCCCGAGGTAATCGAGAGCCATTATGAGCAGTACAAGGTAGAGGTAAGTTGCCGCAGGGTCGAATCGTAATACTGTGCTACGTATAGTTACATGTTCGCGGAGAGGCCTGCAAATCACGGGACAAAATCTGTGGTAGCTTTGTCGTTAAATATAATAGTTGATACTAAGATCAATATTTAGATAACTGTTTGGAACTAACTATTTCACTGCATTGCGATACTAATAGTAGTTACATGGAGGAACACGAGTCAACTAAAACTATCGTGCCAAACCCCACCGCTGGCAACTATATTCACGACGCGGCATCATATTTATAAACTATTAAAGCTTTTTGTTTTGCAATGCCGTTACGTACAAAGAATAAAAGAAACTCCATGATTTCGCACGGAGTCGCACCGGTAACGAGATCAAGGAAACAAACAGCAACACCCAACAATCAGTAAATTTCTAACTGCGGCTAATTTAGCCGCTTTCTTTCTGAAAAACTTGCGGTATTCTAGTTTTTGTTAGGTGGAGGGAAGAGTACTTCCCATCCAATACCATCACAGATTGCTTACCTCCACCCTCACTTCGCTTCGACAGTAGTAACCCTATCCTTCGAGACCGCTTCTTCCTGCTCGCTAACACCTTCAAACCAACCCTCTTCTCGCTCACACCACCTCCCTTCTTATTGTCATGCATCTTGCCCGATGCTCGACCTTCTTCCCCTTTGAGCACAATGTCAGATTTCCTCCATTGGCTTCTTAAAGTTGGAACGGGTCCCTGCGATATATATAAGCATTGAAGAGTAAGCTGGAGTAGTGGAAACAAACCTTGAAGAAACCTCAGTGTGGTATTTAAGACATCCCATAATGACCTATGAGCTGGAGCCTTGATCGGCTCCAGCGGAGGGTATCTGTAGTTGACGATCGCCGGTGGGTCGTCCTAGAGTTGTTCCGGGGTACAGTTCGTTTCAGAGGCTCCGGTTTCTTGATTACCGGATTCAACGTCCTCAATTACAGCGGCGACAACGTATTCACATTACCAGACCCAACCAGTGGGTTTTGTAAGGGAGGTCCCATGCGATTTTGGCATGCACAAATACCAATGCTCACGCCCCAAGCCATTCCCGGTGTGAGGCGTCTATGGTGAAAGACGAGCATTCGCAGGGAAAGACTTTGTGCGCGGGAGCTGTCTGTGCATTAGCTACGAAATCTTTGAATTAGAAGATTTGGCAAAAACTTACAATCATTGTATTCTCCGGGGTGTTCTCCTTGGCCACACATTCTTAGTGTGAGGCGGGAAAGAAACCTCTGTGAGGAAAGGTGTTGTACTCGCAGGGAATAATTTCAACCTATCTGTGTATTAGCTATGAGGTCTTTAAATTGGAAGAGTTAGCAAAACTTACAGTCACAATATTCCCTGGGGTGTCCTCATTAGTCGGCCCACTACACACCAGATTATAACCCAAACCATGAAACAAACAGCACGATAGAAAAGAAGGATCATTGACATATCATACCACATCCTGCTGCGCTATTTAAATCCCTTTAGAGGACGAATTGTCTGTGTTATTGTTGAAATCCTTTAGGTATTCCTTTGGTGGCCGATCGGAAGAATGTTACACATTCAATGTCTGGAACTTCCGCAACATATCTGAGCCCCCCAGATTGAGGGTTCTTCCGAGAAAGATCAAAGGTTATCGTGGATAGAGCCATGCCAAATGACGTTGAGGTTGCAATGGATAGTTCCCTAAAGTCTGTCCACGTTGAGCAGCTTCGTACAGTGTATGCTCCTACATCTGGAGTTAGCATGGAAAATCGTGGGTCTAGCTGGCTTCAACTTACAGGCATGCACATCGGAATCGAAAGTGGAACTAGGAAGGCAAGTCATATATTATCACTCACAAAGACCCGAAATGTTTTGTGGACCCCGAGACGGAGCCCCATAAATCGAAGAATGAGAACTGGACAGTTCTTCCCAAGGTGAACAGCTTACGTTTATGACAGTATGGGAAGTAAAGAACGCAATGTTTTCAACGTTTGCTTAAAATCCACGTGTTTGTTCTCGATGATTGTCCTAAGACCGAACGATGTCGTTGAGTTTTTTGTCCTGGTGGGGCTTGTAAGCCCCATTTTCTGAGGGATTGCCGAAAGAGCTGAGGTGGCTCGGGATCCATTTCCTGTTCCCCGAAGTTCTGGAAGGTGGGGTTCTGCTGTATAGGATCGGATTACATCTAAACAATATGCTCAGCAGTGGCCGAGGTCAAGAAGGGTGAGAGCTTACTTTGCCAGCAGTCCAGAGACATACTCATCGAGTCGCTACCCCCCGTCCTAGAATGTTGTGTTCTCGCTTCAATCGTCATGCCAGCCGCTTGCATTACATATGATCAATGCAACAGGGGTGATTGTATCCTTGAGTTCCTAGCACACGGCCATCGTTTCTAAGTTAGTCGAAGTTAACACATCACAAAGTTCGGTTGGATTTGTACATGGCAAGGTTAACAGTGGAACTCCACGTGCCATCTGACATCATAAAGATGTTTTCAGGGCAGTTGATGTAGTAGCTAATACCACTCTTAGCTCTCGATGGAGTAGCTAGATTCATCCCTTCGCCAATTCCATTAGCTCCCCGAGTGTTTTAAAGTTGTAATTGAAGACCGAAAACTTACTACCACATGTACAAGACTAGTTCGACCTATCCTGGAAAATGATGATGGAAGTAGGGATGGAAAATGATGGTAGCTGTATTTATTGCTTCATTGTAGTCCTTTCGATGAAGGGAGTGATGTTGCACACGAGACAAGGTGGCTCGAGGCAGTTCCGGGAGCAGTCCGTTATTGGATATGAAGCTGAGGATGATCCTCGAGTAATGTGGAAGTTGAGGGAGAAGTAAAGAATGTTGAAGATGAAGATGAAGATGAATCAAGGTCCAGTTCGAACTCGGGAGAATATTGAAGATGATATTGAATCAAGGTCTAGCTCGAACTTGAGAAGAATGTCGAAGAATTCGACGGTTAGGAAGAGCTCGCAAGCATGGAAGCTTAGGAAATTGTGAAAGTTGTGATACGGTAGGTTGGGGTGAGTTGAGGTGCTGTTTGGTGGTGTTCTTGTCTTTTGATGAAGTAGTGTTACACACGAGACGAGACGGCTCGACTGGTGGTGGCCACAAGATGAGCCGAGATGAGACGCGAGAGGTTGGAAGAGACTGAGGTGAATGTAACGGAAGAGGAGGACGTGAGAAGAAGGTGAGGGAGGAGAAGAAGGAGATGGACGAGGAGAGGGAAGTGAAGAAGAAACAGTAGATCGAAAGAAAAGAGAAGGAGGAAGGAGTGTGTGTTTGTGTGTGTGTGTGTGTGTGATGGAGGGGTTTTTAAAGGCGGAGAAACACAGTAGCATATTGGTCCCTCTAAGTATCCATTTAAGAGACGCAACATTGCTCCACTCCACGCTCGTAAACCAGCCATCTGCATCATTGCAAGTTGAGGATTAAGTTTGGAAAAATGGATGGAATCATTCCTAGCAGCAAGAACTGGAATGACGAACCCTTGAAGAGCCTTTGACAAACCAACACTCAGAAACAGCCCTCCTTGCAGCAATAATTGAAATGAGGCACCCTTGGCAAGCACACTCAGACGCTGCCCTCCTAGTCTCGGGACCCTGGTATAAACTCCGCCATCACAGCGGGAAGGGTACAAGGGACATGGGCGAACTCGCATTCATTGCCAATCTCATGCTGAAATTCATGGCCTATGTGCTCTCACAAACCACCGTCTGCCTCCGCCGTTTAAAAGCTCAATTTCTCGCAGCTGATAAAAAATCACTTGGAACGAGAGCATGGCGACGGCATATGAACATCTATTCTCCCATTCCCAATCCCTTCTATACCCACTCAAAGAAATAAAAAGACACGTAAAATCCCCAAAGCTTGATTCGCACTTCACTTAGGCATACAAATCCCCCCTGATCCCATTCCCAGAGAGAGAAAAAATAATAAAAGGAACTGTTGTACATAATAGGAACGCCAGCTGCAACCAAAAGAAACATAAAGTAACGCATCATGACGATGACTTTGGGGTATATTCTAGTAGTACTCATTTCAGTTCCATTGTTTTAGAACTCATCACTAATCTCCACCCCAATCTCTCGGGAAACTAATCCCTTCAGCGTATCCCCACTGCCACGAATATCAACCCACTCTTTAGTCTCCCGATCAAATGCGTACTGGAACGGACCGGAAACGGGAGAGGAAAGCCAGATCTGCTTGTTGGGCGGCTGCTTGTTGAACACGTAGGTTCCCGTAGCGGTGACGAAGGTTATGACGCCGCTCTGGTGTGGGATTCCGTTAGCACATGTAATATACACAAATGAATTGAAACTGGTGAAATGGGGAACAAACTGAGTAGTCGACATCAACGCCGTCATGCTCCTCCGCGTACAAGTCCAGAGCCTCATACACGGCCTCCATTGTAGCGTCCGAAAGCTTAGCGTACTCGGGTGCGGTTAGGCCCGCGTTACTGTAGCGCGCGACGGACTGGTGGAAGCTGCGGAAGGGAACGTTGATTGAGCGCTGGCGGTGGGGGACTGGATGTAGAGTACCGCGCGAGAGGAGTACGGTGGCTCTGGTCGCGCTGGATTTGACGATTGCGGACGCGGCGCGCGAGACGAAGTGGCGGAGGGTGGAGGTCATCATGTTCTGTGGGGGGTGGTGGTGGGGGGTGGTGGTGGGGGGGTGAAAGATGGAATGGGCGAATGGGCGCAGGAGAAGATTTGAGGTGAAAGGCTGAGATCGAGAGGCGTGGAATTTGGGAGCGTCATTGCGGAACTTGCCGATATCCTTGATAGATGCGATAACGATAAGCATCGGGCTATAATTAGTGCCAGCTCAAGGATGCAGATGTGAAGGAATTGTGAGGGAATTGGATGGATTCTGGATGCAATTCTTTGGTTGTGTAATGTTCGTCCCATACATGCTCGGTTCAGCCCTTTGTGGTGAGGATTGGGGTGCTGAAGCTGAAGTCAACGCCCAAGGTACAAGCACATGTGCATTCGACAACTTCAATTCTTCATTCTCTGTTTCGCCGTCTCCACCTCTAAGACTAGCCAAAACACACCTATAACTTCAATTGCTGGACTCCACTCAGCAGCCTATCTCACGAAGTCTGAGAGGATCCAGACGACATGCCACCTTCACTTTTGCGCCCCAGGCCGTGGGAGTCTTGTATGCTGTTATTTTTCGGAATTTTTAATGGCCTTCAACTTCCTGAGGCCAACCGTTCCACCCAATCCTCGGATCCGTCTACATTCTCAGTTCATGAATCCTTGTCATCGTCCAAGACGACACTATGGTCAATAACTAAACGCATGCCACAAATTCCTTCCACTGCTCTAAGTCCTGCACACACCTCTATAAGACCGTTCCGCCGCCGCTGTTTACAGCTCACAACACTTCAGACCACCGCGCGGAGGTTGAAGAGGCTTACTACACATCCAGCAAGCTGTGCGCGGAGTCTATACGGGAAACCAAAGAGGAGTGGCAGTGACGCTTGTTTACGCCGAGACGGTACTGCTGTTAGAGATACATATCTGTTTTCGGATTTCCTTAGCCGGTAGAGAGCTCAGTGACCGCGGCGCGGATCGTACATCCAGAATTACCGCTTGTACATGTCGAAAGGGCCTTCCGGATCTTCCCCGTAGTAAATAGGGCGGTCATATCCTATGCAGGTACGGAGCGTAACATCTCTATCCTCTGCAAGCATCCTTACCCCAGATTCGCGAGCGCCGACATGGAGCCTCTGTCCCCTCGAAATCCAATACTCAATCCAACATTATCGTTACAATCACCCTCAATCCGATCTCCCGTGTCGTCAATTCACGGTCCTTTCTCGCCCTGTCAGCGGGCGTTTACGGGCGTCGTGCTCGGTAGTCGACGTTGAACCGGGTTAGGGGAATAACCACATTTCCTCGGCGTCGCCGTTTGTGTTGAGTTGACGTTGGGACCGGGTTAGGGGAGAAACAGGATCTCGGCATTCACCATGACTGCGTAGATCGCGTAGATCGGTGGTGGGGTAGAGCTGGATAGTCCGTCTATTCCTAATTTTTGCCCAACCTAAGGCCCACGGTGTCGATTCTGGGAAACCCCCTTTAGACTGTTCGAATGTTTTATCGTCAGATCGGATTATGCTAAAGTCTCATCGCTTGGAAATGTGGGTGCGTGTTGGAGTTGGTAATGGGGTACAGAATGATATTCTGGGTAAGATTTAATACTACCTGTACTGCGATATCTGCAAAGTTTACTTACTCACCTTTGCATAGGATGGGATGGATCGAGGGCGAGATAACCCTTGGCCTGTGAGGCGATGAGTTGATATCCTGAAGAGAGAATAATGGCGTGTTCATGTCTGCAGTTTATTAGCATGGTCTCCGCAAACCAGCGCGATGGAGGCTTCTTTATGACGATTTTTCAGTCTTTGCGAGCTTGAGATCTCTGCGAATTTGAAGCTCGGGAGTTCGAGCCCGCGCTTGAAGCTCATGTCAACATGATGACAACAGCCTTTTGGAGGTCTATGGTGCTTTCAGAGCCTCATAGTTGTAGCAATGAGGAACGGAAATTCATATTTTACGAGCCCAAGAGTCAAGATCTACAAATTCGAGTTAGACGGTACGAATTCGAACTTTGACGCTTGCAACTGTACGCCATTACTGCAGTATACGAAGGTCCTTTGGAGCTCCAAGTGGAAAATCACATTATTTTGCAAGCATTTTATGAGCTTGAGATCGTGCGAAGAAGTGAGAGTCACAGGATGAACTTGCAAGCTCTACGCCTTTGGATCCGGAAGCATTCTCGGCGGTCTTTTTAAACGATGGCGGGGATAGGAAAATTGTAGCAACTTGCTCTATAATCCGAATTCACTGGAGCACAGGTTGGAGTCTAGATTTCAGGCTTCACGCTTTTTGTCCCAAGTTATTTACGGCGGTTTGGAGTTTTTCGAACCCTGGTGGGGACAAGGGAAAAACGTCAGTAGTTTACGGGCTTCGAATTGGAATTACCAGGAGTCCGGGACAAAACATGAACTCTGAGCTTCACGCTGCTAGGTTCTAGACCATTTGCGACGATTTTTTTGAGGACTTTTTGATCCCTTTGAGGTTCTTTACGCTACCGTAACGAGCGTAATGGTTCGGACTAGATATCTGTTATGATAGATGTTTTTTTCCATACCAAATGACCAGCAGTGGTGTTCTTGCGCCCAGACTTTTTCGCTTGGCTCGCACATTCTCTCGAGGCTTGTAAAGCACAGGAGATACCAGGAGAGATCACAAGAGTGGGCGGGATCTTCAAAAGGGGGCTTTTGTGATGTGTGACGTTTGAAGCCTTGGATGGATCCCTTCTCGCCACAATATGACCACCCTTATTCTCCAAATAAAAACCCCGGCACGCTTTTTATATGCGAGGAAAGCAAGTGTTGCAGTATCCGAGAAAAGTCTATGAAATCGTATCTGCTATGCTCCTTACCTTTGCTATTATACCGCCTCGCACCTAGGCCTATTCATCAAAAAGGGTCGTTTTCAGGGCATTGGTATGTATAGATTCTGCGTATAGACTAATCCAAAGCTCTACGAGACTTTTCAGCCAGTTGTGACGGCTAGCTACCCATATAGATGCTCACTACCGAGATATATATTTGGTCTCCTTCCTCCCAGTTTGTGCCTATCATGAATTTGTAGTCCTACTGCACGTCGAGTGTGGCAGGGCTGATCCAGGTATCCGCCACTGGCTTGTCCAGTATTCCTAAGCGTCCTGGCCTGGCCGCCAGCAAGGCAGGCCTCAAAAATCGCGGCTCGGCTGGCCGCCAGGCTTTTTGCGGTATAGGCTTTTCAAATTTCAGCCGGCCTCGGATTTTGCGGCCGGGCCAGCCGGGCCGCTTAGGAACACTGGGCTTGTTTACTCTTCTTCGCTGTTACGTTCATTTGTAGGCAGCAAAAGAACGTGGGTATAATCCGTCCTTCACACTCACTAGCAAATTTCCAACAATCGCGTACGCGCGTGATGAACAGTGCCATGGCCGCAAGCGGCCGAATGCAATATGATTACAAACAAACAAAGCGTGATGAACAGTTTGACGTACCTCACAAAACGAAATGACGGGGAGCTCCGCCATCTAGCCGGCTCGCCCGGAGGTAAAGGGGATTTAGGCTCTGTTATACTCTAGTTAGAGTGAATACAGTATGAATAAAATAAACAAACAAAACGAAACGACGAGATGAGACTTTAGACATCTCAGTTCTTTGGATGATGCCAAACTTAACATTCCACCATGCAAGCTGGCGTAGCAGATTATGGCATGACGACGATATGTATCAGTCATGTCAATATTTGATTGGGTGGGACTTTCAGTGTTGCGAACCTCATGCACTTGCGTACTTAGCATTTAACGTTAACGCCACACCACATTCCACGACACATTGCGCTCTACCTTCATCAAGTTGGCTTACTCAAGTAACTCCGAATCCGAGAGGTCCGCCATAGCCATGGAATATTTGTGATATCATTTACGGCGGAATTTTTAGGGTACCCTTTGAATGAAACTGCTACCTTTAAACTTAAAATGTTGCACCTCAGTGTTCGTATCCGGCAGCTGCGGTTCGGTATACCAGTGCTTCTGGGGGCTGAACAATTTGGTCCTCGGAAGGGAGAAGCATTCAATTAAGTCATTGAAGAAAGCATGTACTTGTATATCAACAAAGCGCACAGCAGTGCAATTGTGTTACACACACACATATTAAGTTTGCAGAGCCGGAGACCTAAACTTAGAGATATATTGAAATATGCATATAGGGTCTCAGTTGTCCCAAGTTGGGCTCATATTAAACCGAATTACGATCTCTTATTCGATCCTCGAACATCCATTTTTTGCTGCTTTGCGAGCAGCCTATAAAACTTCGTTTCTGGTACATGTCGACTGTTGCATATATAGATCTGACCGAGCTGACCATACTGTACCGGGCAGTGAGGATTATACACTGCCAGGATACAGTGGCGGGCTGACACGTCGTTTTCTTCAACCAGGTCTGACTGGTCGAAGCTACGAGCACAGGGTGCGAGTGACGACTGTTGGCAGGCATGTCGCAGAGTCTTTTGAGCTCTGAGCTGCAGAGAAGATCTTGATTAGTATTCAACAGTACCAATGAAAATATTTTGGTGATCTTGGCATGCCCCACCAAAATTGGGCGAAGTTAGATGGAGTCCTTAAACAGCTCAAATTAAATTAGGGCTTTTTCTAAGGTCTTTTGATATATTAAGTAAAGTTATGGGTTATCAAATGGCGGTGCAAAGCTTAGCCCTGCTGCGCTCGTTAACCATCCGTCAGCTGACTTCGTAAACTCAGCCAAGGTCTGGGGACGAGAGCACCTGTTAGTATAAGCACTTACCAAACTTAACAATATGTAGCAAGCAATCAATCGTCATACAAGCACCGCTTACGCAGAAAAAAATCCCAAACCTTCAGAACTACGCAATGCCATCCAACAGACTAGCTGCGTCTCTTTCGTACGAGATACTCCCTATGGGTGCAATGACATGTTTTCGTCCAGAAACGCACCCCAACTGACATGAATTTTCGATCATACAAAGCTGTTCTGACTCTGTTCGCAACGGTATATATCTCGTGTCTCTTTCCTTCTCTCTTCATTCTGTACCATAGTCTATACACACGCACACAGTTCTCCACCCATTTCACAGCATCGACGTCACAGCCATAATCCCACAAGTGGTACAACCAACACACTATATCTCTCCCCTCGACACTAGCCAATAAAAGCTCGATGCAGCTCATCAATATATTTACTACTCTCGCCCTCCTATTATCTATAGCCACTACCACACCTCTAGTATCTGTAAATGCACGAAAAGATAAGGGCGTATTGGATGAACCGAGTATCTATGGGGATGGAACTGGACATGGCAGTGGGCAATTAGAAACGGCTCGAGCGGTTTACTTCAGCACAAACGATCCTACAGGCAACGCCGTAATAACTATTCAAGTGGACGAAGACGGACTCTTGGCCATGGGGAACAAATATCCTACAGGGGGCAAAGGAGGTATCGGCATCGACGCTAAGACAGGAAAACCTGCTCTTCCGGATCCACTGTCCAGCCAAGATTCTTTGCAGGTTGGAGATGATGTACGTTCTAATTCCTGGTTCTTCCGATTGTAGATACTAATAACTCTGAACACAGTTTTTATTCGTTGTTAATGCTGGCTCAAATTCTTTGTCGATGTTCTCTATCGACACCGCTAACCCGACTTACCTTACTTTGGTTGGCGAGCCAGTGGACACCCAAGGAGAGTTTCCTGTCAGCGTCGCATACTCATCGGCACTCAAGCAGGCGTGTGTAGTTAATGGTGGCGCTGTCAGCAATGTAGCGTGCTACACTGTTGATAGGGCAGCTGGCCTTGCACCTGTGGAAGGTTTCATGGTGAAAGACTTTGGTCTCAACCAGACTACTCCTCCAATGGGTCCTCTCAGCACAGTGTCCGATATCTTCTTCTCTCCAGACTCGTCTGGCCTTCACGTAACAATAAAAGGCCCTAACTTCGGCGATGGCTCGCTGTTATCATTCCCTTGCAACATCGAGTCCCGATTGTGCAAAGCTCCTACGGCCAACAAGCCCAATGGAACCGCTGTTCTCTTTGGTAGCAGTTTCATAAACAAAACTACCTTCCTCGCAGCCGACGCATCTTTCGGAGCTGTAACGATACAGATTGATAAGACTGCCACCGGCTTCGAGCAAACAGTCCTGAGTACCACCCCGATCAATGGGCAACGTGCCACCTGCTGGACTGCATTTTCTCGGAAAACCAACACCGTGTTCGTCACCGACGCCCAGGTTAACCACATAGTCGAGATCAATCCAGATAATGGTTCCATCGTATCAACTGTTAACCTCACCAATAGCGGTAAGGGTAATTTCGACCTCCAAGTCGGTGGGGATTTTCTATATGCCCTGAGTCCATTGAAGGAATCAGTGTCAGTCACAGTCCTGGACTTGAGCAGCGGACCAGGTGCGCCGAAAGAGAAACAGACTTTTTCCATTCCAGGTATAGTGGGACAATCAAGTACTGGTATGCAGGTGTTCCCAGCTGTCAGTATTTGAGTTTATAAGGAATGTTGTAACTCGGTTACCGTGGATTGACTTTTGGGCCTGATTCCAACGGGGAACCGCGGATTGTGGAAATAGGTGGCGTGGCATGTTCTTGTATTTTTATCGACCGAAATTTTTTTAACTAGTTTATGTACTCTGTCCCTTACCAGCTATCCATGAGAACTAGTCCTCGAATGCTCGTGACTTGTGAGAGACTTACGTTTCGCTGCATGCATTTTTATAACAGACAGACCTCTCAACGGTGGAAACCGGCTGGGAAATCGGCACCGAACTGCACTGCACGCTGAACCAGTTTAGACTATTTAGTAAACCAGTTAGGAAAGAGTAAACTGTTTATACTAGTTTGAACTATTTAACTAGATTGAACCAGTGCAAACTTGTTCTATGCCTAGTTATTTACCCATCACGTGTGCACGATCTCGCACTCAATATGGTAGATTACACACTTTTCTCCATGGATTTTTCACATCTGTATACACTGTATATATTGGTGTACTGGTTTATTTTCAAACATTAAACTGTACTCTACTAAACTGCGAAGCCCTATAAACTGCACTGCACTCAGTGCCTGAAGTCGCCCAGCGCGGCTACCGTTTGAGCGGACACTGACGTTCCGCGGGCGACGACATCGTGCACTGGCCTAAGGAGGGCTAGACTACCACGGGTTTGCATCACTAGTGCATCGCAGTGCTGTAGTGACGTAGGGGAAATAAGGTTTTTGTGGCTCAGATGACGTGGTAAATTGTCACTACCCTCAACTCGAAGCTTCAACAACACCTCCAACAACCACCCACACCTCCGCTCGGTTTTGCCAAACCCACTTTCAACCAATCAATTTGAAGATCTTTAGAACTCTTAGGCTTTGGAGTTCAGCTATTTTTACAAAATAGTCTTTAGAAGCACTTTAAAAATATCTTCTCCTGGATTTTTTGTACAGGCTCAGGCCTCCCAAGCTACCACTGACTATAGAGACTTTCCAAGTCAGGTCTCTGAAAATCAAACTGCATGTGACATCAATGAAGTTATGAATCTCCCACTCCCTCACTATGTCGATACTATCATGCCCACACAAGATAGCCAAAATCAATATCAAAACCCATTCCAAAATAGTGTACTTGAAGATTTGGAACACACATATGACACCCTGATTATACAAGGAATGAAGCCCAGTTCTTACATGAACTATACAGAAATATATCCAGAACTGTCCATGGTAATGATGATGGCAGAGGGTAAAGAAGCCAATAATCTGGAAATATTAGAGATTGACCTCTCTCCTTTTACTTTCATCGACAGTAGCTACAGGCAGATGCCCCATCTTGAAATTATCTGCACCACCACAATGGAAAGCCTTGCAGCCCACTCAGAACTGGTCAGGTGAGCCTTAGCACAATAATTACAGCAAGCCTCATATTTAAGCAGAGTAGTAGAGACTCAGTTGGAGGGGTGACTGGCTTTGACCTTGAAGGATTGGAACAGAGAGGAACCAGATGATGATTGGGGCAGCAATAATGTCAAAGGGGTGCAGTTACCAACCCCACTAACCTGTAAGAGAAAGGCAAATGTCAACACAAAGCCAAAACAATCAATAAAGTTTCCCACTATGAAATGTTGCATTCTATATCCTTTGGTAATACTTTGATTGTGGCTTGTAAGTCTATACTTTGAGCATCTACTGCTCTCCCTATTGTGGAATATGTGCCTCCCCAGATGTATTCACAGTAACATGGTTCTTCACCTTCACAGTGGATGTAGAGGCTGTGGTTTTTGGTCCAGGAATCGTGAAACACTAGATCGGTTATTGCAAGTCCTTCTCTGTTGCTGGCGGCTTCTGTCCCGTAACTGTTCCATGGAGAAATTTTTTGTGGATTGTTCCAGAACAATGCTTCGAGGGGTTGTTCAGTTTCAAAGATGATTGTATTGATATCAAAAATATTTATTGGTTTCTGTTCAATAATGTTTGTGATTCAACCAGCTAGATCAAAGAATTCAATTTCAGATTGTTGATGTTTGTTGCTATCATATGCTGACATTTACTCAAAGATATTGGATCCTTCTTGTCAAAATTTCCAGATTCAAACAATATAAATATGTCTCAAGAACTGTATACTGTTAATCGGCTTTTGAAGTTTCCAATGGATTTAAACACCAGGTACTGAGAATTGCAGGAACAGTGACAAAAATAACAGTCACTTCAATAATGGTAACCACATATATACTGAATTATAACCTGTGGATTCAATTTATAGATTCATTCTTCTGTCAAGGATTCGTGGCTTGGGGTTTTAGTGGTTATAAAAACCAAACTAAGTTTTGGAATGGCAAGTATTGCAACCAAGACAAGAGACTCAGAATCTGGAATTACAGAAGTAAACAAAGCTGGGTACCAAAGCTATTGATTATTTTGTAGACTAGAGAACAAGTGAAGAACTGTCACGGTTGTGTCGAGTGAGGATCGGGGGAGGAATATTGATCGATGATTGAGATACAGGAATACGAAGGAAATCAGGTTTTGTTGGTTGGAATCAGGTTTTGTTGGTTGGAATCAGGTTTTGTTGGTTGGAATCAGGTTTTGTTGGTTGCGTTGTAAATATGGCGTGATGGTTATGGCGTAGGCCGCGGACTGAAAGGGTTGCGTACATCGTTGGGTGGAGATAGGATGTATTTTGGAACGAGTGAGCAAAGGTGACGATGGTCGCGTTAACTGTATATAAGGACGCTGGATTCGCGGAGGATAGGTTTGTTCTTCACTCGTTCTCTAGTCTACAAAACAATCAATAGCTTCGGCACCAACCTCTGTTCACTTCTGTGATTCCGGATTTTGAGTCTCTAGTTTGTTACGCAGTACCCGCGATCACTGTATCCCCCCGTTTGATTTTTATGACCCCTAGAACTCCGAGCCTTGAAATCCTGACAGAAGAACGAGTCTACAATCGATTCTACCAGTTATAATTCAGTGTATGTGCCACTACTTTCATCAAAGTGGTTGTTACTTTTGCCACAGACTTTGCAACCCCCTTTGTTCCGTATTTAAGTCAGTTGGAAACTTCGAAAACAAGCTCACAGTACACAGCTTTTGGAGACACTCCTGCGTTGTGTGCCTGTGGAAACATCGACGAGAAGGATCCACGCTGTTTTAAATGCCAACGTACGACAGCAACAAACCTCAACAATCCCGAATCAATATCTTCGACCTAGCTGGTCGAACCACCAACCTCTTCGAACAAGAACCCCTGAACGCCTTTGATAGCATCGACACTCTCCTCAACGAATCTGAGGAACCTTTGGAAGCATACTTCTGGGACGAACCACAAGCGGTATCTCCTTGGAATACCTACTGGACAGAAGCAGCAAGCAACGAAGGAGGCCTCCAAATTGACGACACAGTATTTAAAAACTTCTGGACCAAGTATTACGGTCTTCACGTCGATTGCCAGAACGAGGAACCGTGCTACTGCGAACATAACTGCGGAGGGACGCATACAACAATCGGCAGAGCAGCAGAAGCTGAATCAACAAAATCTGAATCCACGATCACAGCAACACAGAAGGACATAGAAAGCCAAATCTCGTGGGCGGATTACAACGAACGAAAGGCGAACAAGGGAAAGGGAGTTGACCGCGAATTACACCCGGCCCCTTTACCAACCCCCCTGATCATCGTAACAACACCCAGCAAACACGAGGTGTTCTTCTGGTAGATGGTCAACCCGTTTCTAGAAGCAGAAATCGAAGCGGCAGTTCAACAAATCCAAGACAACATAGACAAAGTCAGAGACTGCTTGTCAGAACCTCGCCTCCTCACAGCCGCCTTTCTACATCATCAGAAAGATGTCTGAAGAATCCTCGAGACCAACTCGTGACGTCACGTTGACTGGAGCTTTACAAATAGAACTGGAAAATGTAGCAGCAAACAATACGGGAATCATGAACGAAGCACAGCTCAGGAGTCACATCACGGATATCAACAGAGGGCTAACAGCACTGAGCCAACTACCGACAACCAGCAGATTGAACGAATTGCTCAAGGAACAGCAATCTGTGAAGAATGCGGAAGTACGAATATCGGAATTGTTGGCAGAAGGAGAAAAAGTCGTCCAGGAAAGGGACAATCTGAAGCAGGAACTACTGCTTACTCAACAAACAGCGGCAACAGTAGAAACACCACAAATATGCAGTCATGGGGACCTGGTTGAAGAAATCCGGATCCTAAAACAAGCATTGGAAGAAGCAAATCCAGACCTGGTGGAGTTGAAACAAGATCTGGAAGATGCCCAAGCTCAAATGGAGAAGTTTAGGGACCTGGCAGAAGAAAATCGACAACAGGTGACCAGGATTCTGAAGTTGACAGAGGGAAGAAGGGAAGAAACAGGAGATAGGATGGATAGAGAAGAGCGAGAGGAAAAAGTGAATGATATCACCAGCTTCTCAGGAGAAGATAGGAAAGAACTTCGAGGGTGGAAGGTGCAGTTGGCATTGAAGATAGCCGGAAAACCGAAGGCATTCAGCAATGAACAGAAGAAGCTGAGGTATGCAGTTGGATGCCTAAAGGGAGTGGCTCTGGCACAGTTAATGCCACACTGTGACGAAATCTCATGGGAAGTGAAGCTCAATACCCTGAAAGACCTAATTGACCTGCTAGATGTAGCATTCGGAGATGAAGACAGAGCAGCAACGGCACAGAGAGAACTCGAGAAACTCAGGCAACCAGACCGCGAATTCTCCCAATATTACGCGGAGTTTCAATGATACGTAGTAGACACCAAGTGGAACGAAGATGCACAACTGGACGCGTTACGAAAGGGATTATCCATCGAGCTCAAAGATTCCATACAATATATCGAGGAGCCAGAAAGCATGATCGAATTCGTCAAAATGGTGTCAAAAAGAGACTCGCAATTGAGAAGGAGAGCGGCGAAAAAGAATTCTGGAAAATGGGAGGGTTACAAGAGGTCCGATTCAACGACCAACACCACATCCGCCCCAGACGCTGCACCAGCAGGATCAGTTCCAGGTTATCACGGTCCCGCTCCAATGGATCTCTCGGCAGTGAAAGGAAAGAAGATCACACCTGAGGAAAGGAAGAGACAAAGGGAAGGAGGATTATGTATGTACTGTGGGGATAGCAGACATTTCGCAGCCTCATGTCCAAGAAAATTGAAGGCAGCATCAGGACAAACGGAAGTGTCACCGTTTAGGAAGGCAGCGAATGAAGGGGATGCAGATTCGACAACAGGAAAAGGAAAGGAAGTGGAATCGGAAAAAGTTTAGTCCAGTGCAATAAGGGTGGCAATTGCGCTGGAAACGAATTTCCTTTGTCTGTCAATGCTAGTTTGGTATTTCACAGTTTTCTATATCAAGCGCAGAAATAAAAGAGTCTTCAATGGAAAGCAAACATCTTGTTGTGAAATGCTCGCTGAAAATAGAAGACAAGATCATTGATACCCACGCCTTGATAGACTGCGGAGCTACTGGAATAGCATTTATTGACAAAGATTTCGTCCACCATCATCAATTACAAGAACAAGAATTAAAAGAATCAAGAGAATTAGAAGTTATAGATGGAAGGCCCATCGAATCAGGAACCATCACCACTATGGCTCAACTGGACTTAGGCATACGCGGACATCAGGAACAATTACCAGCATTCGTTACGAAACTCGGACACTATCCAATCGTACTTGGATTACCATGGCTACAACTTCACAATGTTACAGTCAAATTCCAAAAGAAAAGAATAGGATTCGAAAGCGATTACTGCCAGAAGCACTGTCAACATCATTCGAGTGTATGGGTATGGGGAAATCATATGGAAACAACGGAATCCGATGAACCAAAACTGGACATATGTGCCATAGCAGCAGCTCCATTCATGAGACGGAATAAAAAGGAGAAACTCAAGGTGTACGCGGTAACTTTATATGAGATCAACAAGTCCCTAGAAGTGAAGGACCTTCAAGAAAAACCGCTGGAACAGTTAATTCCCAAGGAATATCATGAGTTTCTCCCCCTCTTTGATAAAGTAATCGCTGAAAGGCTACCACCACACAGACCATACGATCATAAGATCACACTCCAAGACGGATTTACCCCACCCTTTGGACCAATATACAGCCTGTCAAGAGAAGAACTTCAGGTCCGAAAAGAGTGGATTGAAAAGAACTTGTCAAAGGGATTCATCAGATCGTCATCATCACCATGCGGGGCACCAGTGTTGTTTGCACCTGAACCGAATGGAGGCTTACGACTGTGCGTGGACTACCGAGGACTCAACGAAAGAACCATAAACAATCGATATCCGTTACTGTTAATTCAGGAAACCTTGTTGTGATTGTCAAAAGGCAAGTGGTACACCAAACTGGATGTCCGAGACGCCTACAATATGATTCGAATAGCAGAAGGAGACGAATGGAAAACGGCGTTTAGGACTCGTTATGGCCTGTTCGAATCCCTCGTTATGCCCTTTGGATTCACCAATGCACCAGCTAGCTTTCAGGAATTTATCAACGATCCTCTTCGCCCCTTTCTGGACATCTTCTGTATGGCATTTCTGGACGACATCCTTATTTACAGTGACAATTTAAAGGAACATAAGGAACACGTCAGAGCAATAATGACGACGCTTAAGGAGGCCGGTCTATATCTGAAAGCGGAAAAATGCGAGTTTCATCAACAGGAAGTGAAGTATCTGGGATTGATAGTTGGGGTAAATGGGATTAGAATGGACCTGGAAAAAGTAACAGTGGTGAAGGAGTGGGAAGCACCTGGCAAGCTCAAGGAAGTTCAAGCGTTTTTAGGATTCGCAAACTTCTACCGAAGGTTTATAAGAAACTATAGCAGGGTGGTCCAACCATTAACCAAACTTACGAAGAAACTGGTACCTTTTCACTGGGGCCCCGACCAAAAGAGAGCATTTGCCGAATTGAAGGAAGCGTTTACAACAGCCCCAGTCCTAGCACACTTCGATTACGAAAAGGAAATCGTCCTGGAAACCGACGCATCGAGTTATGTTTCCACGGGAGTATTATCACAGTACGATGATCAGGGAATCCTCCATCCAGTGGCATTCTTTTCAAAGAAACATACACCAGCGGAAGAAAATTACGAAATCTATGATCAAGAGCTGGGAGCCATCGTTAAAAGTCTGGAACAATGGAGACCGGAGTGCGAAGGGTCAGTACATCCTATTAAAATACTGACAGATCACAAGAATCTCGAATACTTCATGACATCAAAGCTGCTCAACAGAAGGCAAACAAGATAGTCGGAATTCTTATCAAGATTCAAGTTCAAGATTATATACTGTCCAGGAAAACAGGGTCAGAAGCCCGATGCACTCACCAGAATGCCAGGAGACATTCCTCCGAAGGGGGGGGCAGAAAAAACGCAACAAATCGTGCTGAAGACGGAAAATCTTGACCAAAGAATACAGAAGGGATTGGTGGTAGCGTTTGCGGAAGTAGTCAATCGAGAAGCAAATGAAGTTAGTTCAGAAGAGTTGTGGAATTGGATTCAAAGGGTGTGCAAGGACTGCCCGTATGACAGCAGCGAAGGACTGTGTCCCAACGCCACGGAAATCATCAGCGAAGAAACTTCGAAGAACCTTCAACTGATAAAGGATCATCACGATACACCGGCAGCAGGACATCCAGGACGAGCAAAATCCTTCGAACTTCTCAAAAGAAGTCTTCAATGGCCAGGTATGAGGAAGGACGTGGACAGATACGTACGAAACTGCCACGTATGTCAACGCAGCAAAGCAACCCATCAGGAAATCCATGGATGGCTCAAACCACGGGAAATACCGCAACAACCGTGGAAGGATCTGAGTATGGATTTTGTGGTGGGACTACCAGAGAGCGAGGGGTACAACGCCATATGGGTAGTGGTTGATAGGTTGTCAAAAATGAAACATTTAGTACCATGTCGGGACGATACAGAGGGCAAGAAGCTGGGCGAGATGTTTATACGAGAGGTGTTCAAATTACATGGCTTACCAGATACCATAGTATTAGACAGAGGACCTCAATTCGCGTCAGAGTTCTGGAGACATGTTTGTGAAAGACTCGGAATCGAACGAAGGCTGTCAACCGTGTTTCATCCGCAGACAGATGGACAAACAGAACGAATGAACGCCATTATGGAACAGTACCTCAGGGCCTTCGTCAATTATCAACAGAACGACTGGACACAGTGGCTACCAATGGCATAATTCGTGTCGAACAATCACGCCTCGGAAACAACAGGATGCTCACCATTCTTTGGCAATTACGGATTTCACCCAAGAATGACCTTTAGTCAACATCCGATTTAGAATGGAAACGATATCAGGGAAGTAAATGCAAACACCCTCTCCCAGAATATGAACGATATCTTCCAATAGATGAACGCTGAAATGACTCGAGCGCAAGATATCCAGGCGGAACAAGCGGACAAGCATCGACCAGAGGGAGTGCAGATGAAGGTTGGGGATCGAGTCTGGATGGACGCCAGGAATTTTACAACACAACGACCCAGCAAGAAACTTGACTGGAAACGCCTGGGACCCTACAAGATTACGGAGGTCGTCAGTTCATGGGCCTACCGGTTACAGTTACCCAAGGATCTTCACATTCATCCAGTACAACTAATCTCCCGTTTGATCAAAGTATCGGAAGATCCCTTGCCAGGGCAAATCGAATCCGCACCACCCGCAGTTATTGTGGACGGAGAAGAAGAATACGAAGTGGAACGCATTGACGACTCGAGAATGTTTCGACGACAACTGCAGTACCTAGTCAAGTGAGGATCGGGGGAGGAATATGGATCGATGATTGAGATACAGGAATACGAAGGAAATCAGGTTTCGTTGGTTGGAATCAGGTTTCGTTGGAAAGAATCAGGTTTCGTTGGTTGGAATCAGGTTTCGTTGGCTAGAATCAGGTTTCGTTGGTTGCGTTGTAAATATGGCGTGATGGTTATGGCGTAGGCCGCGGACTGACAGGGTTGCGTACATAGTTGGGTGGAGTTAGGATGTATTTCGGAACGAGTAAGCAAAGGTGACGACGGTCGCGTTAACTGTATATATGGACGCTGGATTCGCGGAGGATAGGTTTGTTCTTCACTCGTTCTCTAGTCTACAAAACAATCAATAGCTTCGGCACCAACCTCTGTTCACATCTGTGATTCCGGATGTCGAGTCTCTAGTATGTTACTCAGTACCCGCGATCACTGTATCCCCCCGTTTGGTTTTTATGACCCCTGGAACTCCGAGCCTTGAAACCCTGACAAGAACGAATCTATCCTCTGCAAATATATCAGCCTTATATACTGCTATTGTACCTGTGATCACCTTTGCTCAGTTGTTCCAAAATTCATCCTAACCTCACCCAACTGTGTACGCAACCCTTTCAGTCCAACAGCTCACACCATGACCATCACATTATATTCACAAAGCAACTAATGAAACCTGATTCCTTCCAATAAAACTTATTTTCCTTCAACAATCTAATAACCCCCTCATCAATCCATGTTTGATACAACCATGACCATTTGATTATAATTCGACCACCAGTATTTAATATGAAAGCGACCCTGTGGTGCTTGGCCTCTGAACAAGTGGTATTGTTTAGCTGCAATGACCACCGGATAACTCGGTGTCTTTCAATGGAGAGGAGCCTCACAGTTCCAGGTTGACATATATTTTATATTTCCAGCAGTTTTTGGCTTTTTGACTGGTACCATTCAGCTGGTTGTCAGCTGCCTAGTTGTTGTGATGAAGTTGTGGGCTTCTGTAATGGTGGCTGGCCAGCGCTGGGTAACCACCTGAGATATAGTCACTTGGCCGGAGTGCAATTGCACTCCAGTGATCATCTTACCTTACAATGATATGACATCATCACTTATTCTCATGTGCAACTGTATCGATTCATACTCTGCAGTACGGAGCCATACTGGCCCGTACCCGTCTTTATACTATGATCACTCTTAAGTTATCGGATATGTTTTGCATGCAGATTTCCTGAAAATTCGGTTTTTCTCCAACACGTCCCTACGTGTACAAAAACATACGATTGGAACATTCGAAAGATCATGGTGGCACTCAAGGCAATGGTCGATACATAAAGGCTAGCTGGAAGGCCTTAATGTCTATACAACCAAAGTCGAAGGGTGAAGTTAAATCAAAATGACAACCAAAAAGCCGAGAACGCATATGTCCAACGCCAAGCACTGGATGTTCACTTTGAGAATCCATTCAGAGGTGGATTTGGAGGCTTCCAGTCATTGCCAAACTTCACTTTCGAGACTTATAAGCACTGAGCTTTCACAAGTTTACCGAAATCAAATTATTGATCGAAGCAGAAACTATTTCATAGCCATTCAGATGCCAATCGATCCAGATAGTCGCAACACCCACCACGATGGCTTCACCTTTAGACATACATACTCTTGAATTCTACAAGTACTAAGACTTGTCAAGTATACCCAATTGAGTTTATTGATTGATGCAGAGACAATTCCGGCGGTTAATTCACCCTGAGGAGCATGTCACCAGTGGGATGAACACACCCCTCAGAAGTCCTGACATACGTTTAATAAGACTATTCACATACAATCAAGTGATCGAAATAAGTCAAATATATTGATCCACTAGAAGCGCTTGCGAAGCCATTTACCACATCGATTGATTGGTTCTACTATAGTTACCCCTGAACGCGTTGATTCATGACAATCAATCCCAACGTGAAGTCAATGGCGGAAGGCAAGTCGACAAAAACTAATATTGCACGAGATCTACAGATGAAGTGCACCAGCGGAGGATGACTACACACAATCATTCCATCTCGACTTTCACCTATATTGAAGGATAACAGTGTAAAGATAGCCGAATGCTACGAGATTCACCTTTATGGATAATCGAAGCAAGAGCTTACCGAACATTTGATCGACACTGCTGAAGGCAATTGCGATCGTGATCACTCTTTTATAAAGTTTCAAGGGCAATACTCAATTTCACACTATGATGATCGGAGCTATGTCAACAATTCCGGACGTACCCAAGACCCACGGATTCAATCAAATGGAGCTTATTGGTTGATACTTCAATTGTCAAACAGTCCCAATTGGGTGAGACAATTCAAAGCATGCAAGCGTCCTATGGAATGTCTTCATGCAGTGGATACACAAGGTTGAAAAACCAATGGTTTATAAGCAGCTTGCGAACCAATGGTTGATTATCATTGACATCAACTGAGTGTGTTCAAGTGAAAATGCGGAAGTGGGCAGGCCTTGGAGGTGGATGATGGCTGCTGTGGGTGCCGTGGGGATCTCAGGCCCCTCCGGCTCGATGATTAATCTCCATGGAGACCACATTAGAGTGCTTCAGGAGAAGAAGATGAAGTGCACTTGAAAAAGACCTCATGGGTGGAAATATGGCAGTTAACCCCTGGGGCAATAAGTGGTTCCTCTGGATATTCACTTTCTTGGAGCTACTGCATATGATAACTGGCAAATATGTGCGGTTGTGATTGCTTTTGTCCCACAGAATGGACAGTGCACTGGGTTGCTAGGAGCTGCAGAAGAGTGGAACCTCGAATGAACATGATGGCAACCCTCGCAGGCTGAATGGGCGAGCAAGGAGCAGCAGCGGTAGTTGCGGCAGAAGAGTTACACATTGACGGTGCTTGAATGACTGCTACCAGCTCACGGAGTGAAGATGGGAGTACCGGACGGCAGCGGTCCCCATTGAGGATAACTCGTTATGACAAGGGCTTCTGGTTTCCACAACATCTACCGCTCCATCCTCTTGTATTATCATTTATAGCTAACACTTGTGGAGCAGGTACAGTATGTATACTGATTGATATAAGCCCATATGGACATCCAATATGACACTGTGTCGCACATGGGAGACCATATGTATCCCGAGATGATCTATACAATCAATGCAAAATGACTGCTATGCGGATTGCACCCTTGACACAACCACCGCTTATGCATATCAGCGAAGTCTTTATGACATTACACAGTTATGGCAAGGCCAAGAAATACAGCATTCACAAGTGCAAAGTGCAATCGCACACACCCGGAGAAGCATGACAAGAGTTTCCCTGGGGGGGTACATAGATGGAAATTGAAGGTTTTGTTCGAACTTCTACCCTCTTCTTTTGAAACTCTCACTTTAGATGATATGCAACGAGAATCAATATGAGAATCGATATAACAATCCATACCACTGAGGCAGACTTGACACTCCGAGTTGACTACCAATGGACACCTTTATGAATTTAGGAGAAATGGCTGCCAGGCGGATGGCACTTATTGAGCCATGGGAAAGCAGCAGAATTCAGAATTCAGCAGTGCAATCGCACACACTTCTGAGAGACATAATGAGAGTCTTATTGTTTATATGGCAATACATGGTTATATTTGAAAATCTACCCTTTTCTTTAAGAAGCACTTACTTTAAAAGAGATGCTGCGAGACTTGCAATCGAATGCAGATATAGAAGTACCAAGCCATGTTGGCAATTGAAACAGTCAGAATCGACGAGAATTGTCACTGTGCACATTGGCGCACTCACAAGTTGTCGACAGAGCGCTGACTATAAAAGCGGGGGATGATGGTTCTGGAAACCGAGAATCCACCGCTACTGCAAACAAAATACACACCGGAAGTGCTGGAATGGCACATCATTATCACGTGCAGGTGCACCCGGGAGTTTTAGAAGTCCTCAGCTACAATGCTAGACTCCACTGGAAGCACCACCCAACAGATCAAATGCACAATCACCTGCAACAGACTATATTGATGAAGTCAACTGCACTCAATTCTAGGGACCGAAAGCCAGCCGAATGAGCAGTCGAGATGTCAAGCTGTGTGGAATATGATCCGCTAAACCCCCATATGGATGTGAGAAGACTGCCATGATGGAGGCTTTAAAGCCTAAGTTGCCGAGAGTGCAAATCGCACCGAACTACATACTAACCATGGCCTTGTACGGAATGCTTACGAATTAGATATATCGACGAATACTACCCCTTGAGAGCGGTTACATGGGCTTGCCCTGCTGATCTCAATTGAAGCAGTTTTTAGATTTCTTCAAGAGGAAGAACCTTTCAAATCCCAGTGGATTTCTGATTCCAATTACTTAACTTGGAGTTGATCTTTGCTGTGACGATATCCTCCAAAGTTCTCATCACTCTCGGCACTGACATATACCACCCTTCAAAACCACGATGCTAAACTGTTTTGGAATCATGTCCACGACCATGATTCTATAAATAGCACTTGGAAATCCACAACTTTAGTTGGTCCATGAATTCAGAAGTTGAAGGCATGAGAACTGGAGAATGGATGCGTTGAGGCACCTAGAGCAGAAGCATACTTAGCTATATTGTGTTTAAGACCTTGTATGGCACACTAACAGGTTAGATACTGCAACTGAAAGAGCATGTACGAATGCATGGCGATATATGATGACTCCAACCGAAGGCTGGATGAAGCTGACACAAATCAACTAGCCACCATTGGATTGAAGCTGAATGGCAACCAAAAGTTAAAGACAAAGAAAACCTGGATATCCTATATACGAATCAATCTGATCTGGAGCTGATCAATGAGACATACAATCAATACCGAGTGGGGAGGCTATCACCAATGATGTCTGCCATGGGTTTGGAAGTTCAGATTCGGAGAGTGTCGAAGTCCACTTCAATATTCAGAACTATGGACTCCAAGGTTTACCCGATGATTCACTTGATGGTATACTGGGATCTAAGTTGCACCTGGAGCCGAAGCATACTTGTTTGCACTGCAACTGTACTTGAAACGCAAAGTCGAAAGGTAACTGAAGGCCGATGCCTCGGAAGCATGGCCTGACATTCAGCAGCAATAGTGAAGATGAGTATACCCATTGAAGCCAGTTGACTGCTGCAGAGGATATTCCAAGATCAATCAGAGGCCAATCGACCCAAGGGATGTGTCACTGATACAAACGATGGATGGCGGAAGCCAATGATGACATGAGCTTCACCGAGCTGGCAGTACCGGGATCAATGGCTTGGATCCGGAGGGCTGCAAGTGAACTTGGACTCAGAGCCATGGAGAAGCTGGAAGTCACCTTGGGAATACACTCGGAGGTGGGCTCGGAAGCCTGCTGAAGGAGCGGGTTTGGATTTGGACGTATGGAGAACTTGGAGGCGGACTTGGAGGATTCAGGGTCAATTGGACATTTCCTTGTTGCTGTCTACTTCTCTTCTTTTCTCTTCACTTATTGGATCTTGGCCCGGTATAAATGGCGTTGGCATGGGTTTTTACCACCTACCACAGGAGGTGGAGTTTCCCTGTGTGCCGGATTTACTGAAAGGTACTGTTGAGCGGTACTGATCAGATACGGGATTTATGAGGCCGAACAAGGGCATATGAGTCTGGATCTTCTTTCCTTCTCTTCTCATGTACAGTATAGCAGCCCTGGGGGTCTGCAGCTAGAGAGGGGGATGATGTAATGGCGGCCGGCCAGCGCCAGATAACCGACTGGGATATAGTCACTTCGCGGGAGTGCAATTGCACTCTAGTGATCATCTTACCTTACAATGATAAGACATCATCTCTTATTCTCGTGTGCAACCGTATCTATTCATACTCTGGAGTACGGAGCCGTACTAGCCCGTACCCGTCCTTACAGCTTTCTGGTCAACACCATTAATCTGTTTGTTGACTGTCTATTTGTTATCAGCAATTTGGAGCAAATGCAACTATGACCATTAACTGGTCTTTGTTGCTTATCAGAGGTGTGGGTAATTCTTTGCTAGCCATCCGAAAATATTGGCTTTGGCATCCGAGATGCGTGACGACTGATTATATCCTAATCAAAAGAATGACAAATTATTGATCATGACCCCACTGCGAACTTTTTAGGTGTAACACAAAACAAGATGATTGTCAGAAGAAAACAATAACATTGTAGAAAAGTGGTGGAGGAATAAAGGATTGGGGTTCGATGATGTTTGTGAGACTTATGTATAACAATAGAGTTGAGTTTTATAAAGAGAAAAAGGTAACCACTGGGCTCATAATCTGTTGCAATATTGAGTGGGGAGAACCGTGTTTGTAGATTAAGATACTAAGTGTGACGAGAGAGAAAAAGGGAAAGACTCGAAATATATAATACTGGAGAGTGGTGTGCAGTCAGCTTCATCATTGGTTACATCATCGGCTACATCATCGGTCAGGTCTATCTATACAACACAAATCCTCGGAATGATTCCGGACAGTCAACTCTGACAGTTAAATTGTGGCAATCAACTTTTTCCAAGTAGCTACAATACCATATGAACTACAAGGCTCTGGAGGTTTGGTTGAAAGCCAATGTAATCAAAATCATGCTGCTTTTGATAGTCCATTTCAAAGAAAGTTTTATCATTTTGAGATGTGGATGCAAGTACGCTAGCAAGTACCCATTCTTACCATGACAAACACGATTTTAGAGATTTGGAGAATGTATAAAAACATATAATTAAAACTTCAATGAAGGCGAAGGTACTGCTTGCTATGATGTCAATATGCTGCAAGAGAGAGGGAGAAGAAAAGTCCCGCCATGATATATATCCAAAAGATGGTTAGATAGGCAGTCAAAGTTGACTGCTGATCAGAATTGACTGTCCTGAAACACTCCGGCAAATCCTCTTGCCAATGAACCTATTTTCTGCTATCCTACACCCAACATATTAATACCCTCCTACATAGTCCACCGACGCTCAACTTGCAGATCAGCCTTGATGCGCTCTTTCCTTCTCAACTGTCTCCATTCTGCCTCACCGGCCCGTCAGCGTAAACCAGAAAACAAGAGCTCATGACACCCACCAACCAAACTTCTCTGTATCTCCCACACCGAAGTTCCAATCGTACTCAACGCCAGTATCTGCCCAAAACTCCTCAACTCCCTATCTGAAGCGTTCCGTTTCATATGGCTTGAGGCAGTGTATATCATAATCGTTACAATAACGAATGTGACCCATCCAGCGACTGTAAATGATATATAGCAACTCCGGATATAAGCAACCACACGGTGAAACCACCGCAGCACGAACTTTGGATTCCGAGTCCTGTGATTCTCGGGATCATGGCATTGCTCTTGAGTATTAATTCGTTTATCGTAGAGTCCGAGAAGCCAATGCCAGCTAGCCGCCGCCGGCCAATACGCGGCGGTGATGCAAAAGTGAAGGTCGGGCCGGAACGCAGCCCTGTTGGCATTTGACACTGGCCAGTAGGCTTGGAGGCATTGTCCCTGTAGCATTTGAGACTCGGACATCTTTACCTTAACGCCCGCCGCGAACAGCATGGCCGACAATGTTGTGTAAAGGAAAATGTGAATAGAAGTGAGGTATTTGATGACGATAGTCGTGCAGCCGACAATCTGAATTGTTATCATCAACTGAGCGTTCGAGATGAGATATAGCTGGTCGGTGGTTAAGGTGTCTATTACGACGAGGGTGGCGACCATTTGTGCTATGCTGGTGAGAAGAGAGATGTCGATGACTTTGAGTAACGCCTAGGGAAAGACTTCTTAGTAATGATTGACTTCACGTGCGGGGAAGGGGAACTTTTTCCAGAGGTTCGTCGGTGTCTCGAAAATGCTGATGTTTTCGGAAGGACAGCACTATCGCGATAATAACTGCTAGTAATGACTGTACTAGCATCGCAACAATCACCTGTCGTGGATGATTAGTCACTGTTTTGATTGTGTATAGTGAAGAATATTAGCACTTGCCCCTAAACCAGAAACATCTGGATTAACGTCAATGAGGTTTTTACACTGATCTTTGTCGAAACCTTGCTGCAATCCGCGAGACATGATGTGTGTAGAGTGCTAGGAAGCCGCCAGATGAAAACGAACATCCTCTCGATCATGGTGAAAATCGCTTCAGCGTATGCAAACTTGCTTGTGTGTCCCAGAAATGAACAGTTCTGGTTTCTCACTGGACCGCTTCTTTGTGAAAATGCCAATGGTCGTTGACGTCATTACCCTTGTGTTCAGACGGATGTTGCCGTTCACTCGTCACTTCGAAGCTTCGAATTTGGTGTGATGTTACACACGGGTCGTCGACGATATAAGTTCTGTTGACTGTATTTCGTGTCCGAATTCACGGTATCTTCTTTTGCCGAGCCTCTTTGCGTGAGACCAGATATTACACGTCTCGGCGACAAGCCACTTTACGGAGAACACGGCCGCGAGTAATATCCAATGATACGATTGACGCACTGGTATCGAGACATTTTTTCGGGCCAGATGATGACTTGCTTGATAATGTTAACTACCGAAGCCTGAGCAAAGGGGGCCTGTAATATTGGCGGTCGACAAATCCACTGTGTCAACATCACTCCCAACATTACACGGTAAATAAGTCATATCATAGTTCAGTGAATATCTGCTATACTTCATGTAGCCATACAGAAGTACATGCAACAGTTTCAAGGCGTACAGCGTTTCTTATTGGGTTACGCCTATATGTACATGAGCGAACGACCTGCGGTGCGTTGGGACTTTGGGTTTTTTTCGGAAGTTCAAATCTAAATGCTCTAATATCTCAAAATGCATTCATGGCAACGATCAGAAAAAGTCATGGCGACGATCTTGTTTAAACCGCCGATGATCGGCCTTGGCTAACATTTCTGTGTCCGAACAGGGAATCCCATTGCGCAAAGGAGATCACATGCAGAGATTGATTGGACCTTAAACAATGCTTGGTACAGCATTTGCTCTGCATATAATAATCAGCATACCGATTAAAATCACAAACTATCCCAACCTTCTCGCTTCGCGTCTTGATCTTGGCCGGCAGTGGTTTCACAGTGTGCAGTGAAACCACATCTTTGTGAGCTTCTTAGAGCTAACCACTAGGCTGATAAAGTACAAAACTACAGACACTCACCCATTCACTGCTGCAATTATGGTATGTAATTTGCTGAACCACTGCACCTTACTGTCGGCCAAGACCTGAGACTGCACAGCGAGAAAGTTGCATTTTTGACTGCTCTATCGTCTTCCTACACTGCTACGCACTGATCTACATAAATCACAAACTGCGACAAACCGCTGGCAACCTGCTAAACACCACTGCAATCGCAGAATTCGTACCCACCAACGTTGCAACATTTCAACCCATGTCGAACAAAATACTCCAAAGTTTTGACAAAAGCCAGGGCAAAAACCTCATCGATGTCAACCCAAATGTTACTGGTTTAAAGGTAAGCGAAACCTCCTCGCAACTAGTGCGAAATGGCTGTTAATTGCGTCGGGCTATTATATAGGTTGTCATCGCGTTGCTCGTACATTCACTGATAGGTGCTGTAATGGGACTTGTGGTAATCTACCATAAAGAGCGGAAGAGTGTGCCAAAAGGTGACAATGAACTTCTAGAAAATGTATAACTTATCAGTACTGTAGAGACGTTTTTCAGAGGTCGTTGTATAGGCATTACTCCGGATCGCCGACATCGAAATAACTACGTGTATCGATCAGATGATAGCTACGCTTGTGGTTATCAACTCTTTAACAGGGGATCAGATTCGTCTCATCGCAATGGTTTAGTTTACGACAACCGCATAGTTTCTTGGAAACCTGCCTTTTATTTTCAAATACATCACATCTATTCATTACTTCATCTACACCGTACTATTTATATTGTACCTGGCAGTCGCTATGCTCACATGGAATAAATGTGGATCCCTCTCAGAAATGTGCCTTGGAGCATATTACCCCGCTGGTGCGGGCAATGGCATGGAGACAGACTATTTTTCTCTTAAGCAGCGTGTGTACCTATTCTCATCGGAATTGGCGCATGCGCTTATCTTCGACTTCAAGCGCTAAAGACTCATCCTAACAGTTAGTACGGGCGATAGTAGCTTAGACGGAGGAATGGCGGATGGTTCTTTGATAAGCGCATTGACCTCAAGACCAACGTTCTTGCCAGTTATGAGCAGTCGACTCCGTGCTATACTTCGTAGTCTCTAAATAGTTTTGTCGGTCATGGCACAGTTTTCCTTTCTTACTGGTGTGACCTTGATGTACATTTCCGCAAGTCATATCAAACAAAATTCATCCGGCCAGGAGTTGAGAAGCTTCGGTCAGATTTTGGCATTATGCACTGTTGGATCTTCGCTGTGGGATTTCTGTCGAAACTTTATCAGTGGGCTTACTTCCCGTCCGGGGGTGTTCTATGTTCGTAGGTAGCTAACGATGGCAGAATGGAATAAACTAAACTTGTAACAGTCCACAGGAAGCGAGCGTGCGAGCCACGAAATCCTCACCAGCAGAGAAGAGCAACCCAGCATGGTCATCAGGCCTCTTAGGTGATCCCAAGGTTTTCTCGAAAAATATGGCATGTTTTATGGCAGTGAGGGGCTGAAGTGATTTGAGATTAGGATGGTAGTGCTTTTGAACGTTTTTTGTTTTGTTTGAATCATATTGCATTCGGCCGCTTGCGGCCATGGCATCTATCTACCTTCTAAACCTTATCCCCAGTACATCTCCAGTGTGAGCTTCAGGTGTCCCCTCAGCCCTCTTTGGATCCAAGTCGTACCTTCCTCTCCTCTACCCTTCGCCCCCCTTGAACTAACTACAACTTTCCACCCTCCTCTACCCTTCTGCCTCGCCCCCTCCATTCGTCCCCGATACTCTTCCAACATCCGTTTCAGCCAGAAACTTCAGTATTGCCTCAACGGCCTCATCTGTATCGAACATCTGCGACACCAGGCTCCTTGTTCTCTCTCTCCACTTGCACTTCACCTTCAGCTCCTTCCACAAGTCATCCTGTTGTCGCTTCCACTTTTTACACCACTTGAACAAGTGGTCGCTTTTGAACGTTGCGATGGCTATAAGTAGAGTCGGATGGCAATTTCATTCACTGAATAGGTTTTTACGGGAGCGGCAGGGGACAGCAGGGGATATATAATGCAACGATGTGGTGTAGATTCAGGCTTCAGTTTGAATTGATCACTGTATTGTGTAAAGGATTTAAATATCAGGATCGGAACTTCTGTATTACATTACGACACTCCCGAGAACATAATTGCTGTCTCGTAATTACTGTTTAAATACATTGTTAGCCCGTATAGCCTACCGGAACGCCAGAAATCTGAGTTTGTCGCAATAATGTCTAATTACATAATCTCACTCGAATCTGTCACTGCTACGCGTGTTACGGCATAAGGATATTCATACGGATAAACCCTGACCTAGAGTACATTGTGTGTGACTGGCCGTTACAAATAGCTATAACTTATGACATACATATGTACGTTAGTAGACGGGATAAAATCTCCTCTCTCTCTCTCTAATACAACCATCTATCTTCGTATTAGAGTAGCAACGTGAGGAATTAGACATCACAATTATTCCGTTTTTTGGTCTTTAGACGGTTACCATACCGCACTAAAAAGTGTTGCTGTTCTCTTCGAGAAGGATTAGACTATGGGAATTAATTCTCTTGTCATTCAGTGATCATTGACTTTACTATGCGCTGCTACCTCGAACCTCACTTCGAATCTCGTCTTTTTGGCAGGGAAATCACAGTCCGGGAACTTCATGGCCGTGCGACTTACCTTGAGCTTGACATTAGAAAACAGCACAACTGAGTACATTCAGCGCAGCGGAACTGAGTATGTTCAGTGCAGCGCAACTGAGTACGTTCAGTGCAGGTGAATACCATATCTGTGATGATGCCAATGATATTTATATGGGCTTGTTCTGTTTGTATCTAAGTCATTGATTCTGCCTTCGAACCATTCAAGAATCAATTCAACATATCGGAATTCCTTGTTAGCATCACATTTTTCACCATTGACAAACAATCAATTACCACTATGTCCCCTTCATCAACATCCCACAAGGTCACTCTTTTTTCAACATCTTAAGAGCCCTTCAGCAGTGAAACTTGAGATGCCTTTTTATCAAAAATGCCGTCGAGCGAATACACAAGAAGATGCTTGCGTGTATACCGATCCACATCCGTGGAGGATACTGCCCATGATAGCAGTGATTTGACAGAACTGAATACTGAGGATGAGAGGAGGAAGAGGTCGCGGGGGAGGAAGAGGATGAGAAGGAGGGCAATGGGGAGGAAGGCAATGAGGAGAAGGGCAATAAGGAAGATGAGCCGATTTCAAACGATGACATGGAGCAGAGTAATTGTAGTTGCGTCAAGACATCCAAGATGCAGCTGATCGTATGGATGAACATGATGAACAGAGTATTTATAATATTTCATTGACTCTGTGGATGAACTAGTCAGTTCACAGAGGTGGGGTACGGACTCTATAAACGACCAATGTCAGTTCACGGAAGGTGTACCTCCGTGAACTGAGAAGGTACTCTGTGGAAGAATCTGCTCTGTGAATGGACCAGAACACACCTCCCAATATGAGATACCGTAGGAATTAAACTTGCTTCTAGTACCATTCCCATTTGGCAGATTCTATAGCCAAGTTGTTTTCCTGTAATTGACAAAGGCCATTTCTAGTCATTCATACATACTCTTGTTTGTTCTTGGTATAGATGAGAATATCTGATAGTTATACACTTGGTTTGTCCGCTCGAAGCATTCTCATTGGTAGGGTGAACTTGCCATGTGGCGCATCTGGCAGTGGCAGGTACAGTAGCAGGTACAGTGGCTGATATCCAGATGTTGACTCAGGATTCATCCTGAAGACCTACAAGTTTTTAAAATGCCATCAAAGCTACTAGAAAGGATTGGAAAGTGCTTGCTAATGCACTGAGTCATTTGTCTAGACTCATTCAAAAATGTTCACTCACCAACCGCCATTCGCCACTGCCGGCACCACTCTACCATTTCCAGCAAACTTCAATTTTCTTAGGCATGGATTGAACCATTAGATAGTTTGGTAGACAATCACTTTTGTACAATAGATAATTCAATCTCTCTGTTCTTGATTACTCTCAACAATACAGCTGACACTGCCAGATATACAGTACTGAATATACAGTAGCAGATATATTTACAGTGACAGATATACAGCAGTGGATTCAGTACCAGATATACAGTACTGGATCAAGATACATATTCACAGGGGCAGATATACAGAGGGAGATACAGTACCAAATATACAGTACTGGATGAAGATATACATTCACAGCAGCAAATACACAGGGTCAGATACAGAGTGGTAGATCTACAGCAGCAATCACAATTGCAATTATTCAACACAGTGGCAGATACACCCCAGCAGATATACTGTGGCAGATACATAATGGTGGATATACAGAGGTGAATATTGTTGACACAGAATTTAGCCTGAAAGGCCTATGAGTTTCTGGATGGCCAGTGAAGCTGCTTGAATGAACTGCAAAGTGATTGCTAATAGTCTGAGTCACAGTGTAAACTCATACATGATTAGTCTCTCGCCACCTGAATAGCCACTGGCTGATTTGCAATGTATGTTTACAATGGTTCTGCAGCCAAAGTTCAGGATTTTCATGGTTTTCCTTGTATATAAAAACTATAGATTCCTTCCATAGTTAGTTCTTTTGACAATCACTGTTGTGCAATAGTGAATCAACCTCGCTGTGTACTTGATTGCTCTCAAGAAATATGTAGTGGTGGATATACTACAGCAGATACTGCAGCAGATATACAATACAGCAGACACAGTGGTTGATATACAGTAGCAATTACAGTGGTGGATATACAATACAGTAGATACAGTGGCTAATACACAGTATAACGGCAACCGGCCGATGGCCAGGTAAGAGCCCAGGATATGGTCACTACATGGCAGTGCCAATTGCACTCCAGCGATTATCTTACTACCATACTTAATAACTACTCTACTTTATTACTTATTCTTGTGTGCAACTGTATCTGCTCTCACTAGCAAGTACAAAGCCATACTCGGACATACTCACCTTTACACTACAATCACTTTTTAGAAATTGGATATATTTCGCTTACAGAATTTGTGATTACACCTTTTCGACTTGTTAGATCTACACTAAGAATTATCACTAGATTGTTGATACAAGCTAAAAAACTATTTTATTGTGTTGATTGACAAAGGTAGAAATGATTCCAAGACGATTAAGCAATCCAGTGTGACCAAAGATGCGTTGTAGGCAATAATAGCCATACAACTACCGAAAAGTCTGTAAACCCTGTCCGCTGAGAGAATTGGCATATGAATGGATGATCGAGAAGAATCGAAAGTCAATAGCACATGAAGTACACAATACCGACTCTTTCTGGATGTCAATTGATCACAAGAGATGTCTCACCTGACACCACAGACACCCCTGAGAACTCGAAAAATGTAATGATTCTCAACCTACAACGAGTATCGTCATTCAATCAATAAATTGGGATAAGTATCCCTATATCCTGTCAGATGACTACCGCAGAGATGATTCGAAGGAATTCAGGAGTCGATTTGCCCTGAGGGATGAGTTGCCAGCAAAAAACCCTACACTAAAAAGAATTTTGAAAATGACGCAACACCTAACTTTTCCAGACCTAGAAGCATTGAACTTCACTGGTACTCGTGAATCCACTACTGTGGAGACCATTCCGAGGTGATTCAGAGGGCAATTGAGTTGAAGAGTCGTATTATTGGCCGTAATCGCAACATATCTCAATACGTGGCTTAGACATACAAAGATTTCTTAAGTACACCTAATTCAGTTTATTGATGGTAGTAGTGATAATTCCGAAATAAATTCGGAGGACAATCATACCCGCGAGATGCATTACAGGCCTGATGGTCACACAACCGAGCAGTTCTATGATCACTGACATTATTTGCAAACAGATGAATGATCAATGGCTTTTAATCAGCTTGAAGTGGTAGCGAAGTGTTAACTGACCTGCTATTAATGTGTCGATTCATATGTTCCACTCCTGAACACATCCATTGTGGCCACCGAGCACCATGCAAAGTCAATCACCAAAGACATATCAATAAGAGCTACCATTGCATGAGCAAGCACACTTAACAACTAATTTCCTCCACACTGTGCGGAAGCTCTGCAACGCACCTGCCAAGGTTTTCAAGGCTCGGGGTTCTAGGGGTTATAAAAACCAAACTAAAAGATGCAGTGATTGCGGGTACTGCGTAGCAAACAAGAGACACAAAATCTGGAATCACAGAAGTGAACAAAGGTTGGTGCCGAAGCTATTGATTGTTTTGTAGACTAGAGAACAAGTGAAGAACAAACCTATCCTCTACTAAACCATGGCCCTTATATAGAACTATCGCGACCGTTGTCATCTTTACTCACTTGTTCCAAAATACATCCAGACCTCCGCCATCCATGTACACAACCGTTATAGCTGTCAACTTACGCCATAACCATCATGCCATATTTACAACGCAACCAACAAAACCTGATTCCTTTTCTCGAAACCTAATTCCTTCCATCAAAACTTGATTCCTTCCATCAAAACCGCATTCCTTCCATCGAAACCTGTTTTCCTTCCAATCAAACCTGAAGCTCCTCATATTCCCATATCTCCTCCATCGATCCATACTTCTCCTCTGATCCTCACACAATACAACCATGATGGTAGCTCCCACTCCCATATGCCGAGTTCCTACAAGGCTGTTGATCCGGAAATGTCAGGTTGTTCTGTGTGGACTATATCGATTGCTTGAAGTCCATCCATGTTGACTGCCGGTTCCCAGCTTCTTTCGTCGTAGCCCTTACACTTAACCAAATTCTGCAGTTGTCATTGAAACACTCTGGAATTCTCAACACATTCCACTTTGTATTGATCTTCTCCGTCCACACTAACTGGAGGTGGTGCTGATTCGATTTGTCTAGACAGTGGGTCATTCGAGGCTTTGCTTAAACGGAAGATTGGTTGTTCTGGGTATATATGAATGTTCTTAGGTAGGTCCAATCGATAGGCCCATGGGCTGATGACTTCAATCATTTTGTATGGTCCTAGGTGCTTCCAGGCCAGCTATTTGCTTTGCCTCTGTGTTGCGATATTTCTAGCGTCCATCCATACTCTGTCTCTGACTGTCATCTCCATTCCAACTCTGCGTCGTATGTTTGCCTGTTCTGCTTGAATCGATAGTGCTCAGGACATTTTGGCTTTCATCTATTCACAGATTTTATTTATCTTTTGGGAGAGGGTATTAGTGTTTACTTCCCTGATGTCCTTTCCATTCTGAACTGGATGTTGGCTGAAGGTCATTCTTGGATGGAAACCGTAATTGCCAAAGAATGGTGAGAGGTCTGATGTTTCCGATATATGATTGTTGGACGCAAACTCTGCTATAGGTAGCCACCAGACCCAGTCGTCTTGTTGATAATTCATGAAGCTCCTCAGGTACTGTTCCATGATGGCATTCATTCATTCTGTTCGGCTGTCCGTTGGTGGATGACATACAATCGAGAGTCTTCATTCAATTACGAGTCTTTCACAGATGTGTCTCCAGCATTCTGAGGTGAATTGGGGTCCTCTATCCGATACTATGGTGTCTGGTAAGCCATTTAATTCAAACACATTTCGTATAAACATTTCGCCCAGCTTTCTGCCGTCTGTATCATCTCGACATGGTACCAAATCCAAATGCTTCATCTTCGATAGTGTAATGAAGAATATGTTGGCATGCAATACCACTCGGCCAAAAGGCAACTATGACACCACTTGTGTCATCCAACAAACCCTTATAACTGGTACTTTCCTCTATGGCCCTAACAGATAGTCTGTCGACTACCACCCATATAGCATTATACCCTTCGCTTTCTGGTAACCCAACCACACAATCTATACTCCAATCCTTCCATGGTTGTTGCGGTATTCCCAGTGGTTATAGCCCCACATGAATCTTTTGATTCCTTGGTTTACTGCGTTGACATATGTGACAATTCTGTACATATCTATCCATGTCTGTTCTCATGCCTGTCTATTGGTGATTCCTTCTCAGTAAGTCCAAGGTTTTTGCTCGTCCTGGATGTCCTGCTGTTGGTGTGTTGTGATGTTCCTGTATCAACTGTAATTGGTCAAGTTCCTTTTTGACTTCCATTGTGTTGATGCACAATCCTTCACTGCGGTCACATGGGCAGTCCTTGCATAGGTTTTGAATTCAATTGCACAGTTTTTTAGAATTGGTTTCGTCTAGATTTACCACTTCTGTAAATGCTACCATGAGTCCTTGTTGTATCCTGTCATTGACATTCTCCGTTTTGAGCACGATTTGCTGGGTTTTTTCTTCCCCCCCTTTGGAAGAATGTCTCCTGGCAGTCTGGTGAGTGCATGGGGCTGTTGACCTTGTTGTTCTGGACGGTACACAATCTTGAATTTGAAACTTGATAGGAACTTGGAGGACCTGGTTTGTCTCCTGTTGAGTAGTTGTGACATCATGAAGTACTCAAGGTTCTTGTGATCTGTCTGTATTTAATAGAATGTGCTGACCCCTCGCATTCCGGTCTCCATTGTTCGAGAGATTTAACAAAAGCTCCTAACTCTTGATCATAGATTTCGTAATTTTCCTCTGCTGGTGTGTACTTTTTGGAGAAAAATGCAACCGGGTGAAGGATTCCTTGATCGTCGTATTGAGGTAAGACACCTGCCAATACATAACTGGGGACATCTGTTTCTATAACAATTTACTTTTCGTAATCAAAATGTGCAAGAACTGGCACTGTTGTAAATGCTTCTTTCAGCTCCGTAAAGGCTCATTTCTGATCTGATCCCCAATAAAATATTACTAGCTTTTGTGTTAGTTTTGTTAATGGTTGGACCACCCTACTGTAATTTCTGATGAATCTTCGATAGAAGTTGGCGAATCCTAAGAATACTTGAACCTCTTTAATCTTGCTGGGTGCTTCCCATTCCTTAACTGCTATTTCATTTTCTGGATCCATTCTGATTCCATTGACGTCGACAATTAGGCCTGGGCATTTGATATTTTGTTGATGGAATTCGTATTTTTCGGCTTTCAGGTACAGTCCTGCTTCCTTCCGCGTTGTCCTTACTACTCTTACATGTTCCCGGTATTCCATCCAATTGTCACTGTAGATAAGGATGTCGTCCAAAAATGCTGTACAGAAAATGTCCAGAAATGGTCAGAGTGAATCATTGATGAATTCCTGGAAAGATGCAGGTGCATTGGTGAGTCCAAAGGGCATGACCAGGGATTCGAATATACATGTCAAAGGTTCAAGGCTCGGAGTGCTAGTAGTTATAAAAACCAAACGTAAGGGTGCAGGGATCGCAGGTACTGCATAATAAATTAGAGACCCGAATTCCGGAATCACAGAAGTGAACAACATTGGTACCAATGGTATTGATTGTTCTGTAGACTAGAGAACAAGTGAAGAACAAATCTATCCTCCGCAAATCCAGCGTCCTTATATACAGTTAACACGACCGTCGTCACCTTTGCTCACTCATTGCAAAATACATTCTAACTCCACCCAACTATGTTCGCAACCCTTTCAACCCGCGGCTTACACCATAACCCTCACGCCATATTTACAACACAACCAATGAAACCTGATTCCTTCCACCAAAAACAGATTCCCTTCAACGAAACTTGTTTACTTCCAATCGAAACCTGATTCCCTACAACGAAACCTGTTTACTTTTGTATTCCCATATCTCAATCATCGATCCATATTCCATCCCCGATCTTCACTCGACACAACCATGACAGTAGCTCCCCCTCCCACAAGCCGAGTTCCTACGAGGCTATTGATCTGCGTTTACCAGGTTGTTCTTTGTAGAATATATCAATTGGTTGAAGTCCGTCCACATTGACTGCCTGATCTCAGCTTTGTGTGTCGTAGCCTTGCCACTTTACTAGGTACTGCAGCTGTCGTCGAAATACCCTCGAGTCGTCGATGCGTTCCACTTCATATTCTTCTTCTCTGTCAACGATAACTGCTGGTGGTGTGGATTCGATCTGCCCTGGCAAGGGGTCTTCCGACACTTTGGTCAAGCGGGAGATTGGTTGTACTGGGTGGATGTGACGGTCCTTGGGTAACTGTAACCGATAGGCCCATGAACTGATGGCCTCTGTAATCTTGTAGGGTCCCAGGCATTTCCAGTCAAGCTTCTTGCTGGGTCGTTGTGTTGTAATGTTCCTGACGTCCATCCAGACTCAATCCCCAACCTTCATGTGCACTCCCTCTCGTCGATGCTTGTCCGCTTGTTCCGCTTGAATATCTTGTGCCCAAGTCATTTCAGCCTTCATCTGTTCGACGATGTCATTCATTTTCTGGGAGAGGGTATTTGCGTTTACTTCACTGATATCATTTCCATTCTGAATCGGATGTTGACTGAAGGTCATTCTTGGATGGAATCCGTAATTGCCAAAGAATGGTGAGCATCCCATTGTTTCCAAGGCGTGATTATTTGACGCGAACTCTGCCATTGGTAGCCACTGTGTCCAGTCATTTTGATGATAATTGACAAAGGCTCTAAGGTACTGTTCCATAATGGCGTTCATTCGTTTCGTTTGGCCATCAGTCTGTGGGTGAAATGCGGTTGAAAGCTTTCGTTCGATTCCCAGTCTTTTGCAGATATGTCTCCAGAACTCCAAAGCGAATTGAGGTCCTCTATCCGATACTACAGTGTCCGGTAAACCATGTGATTTGAACACCTCTCATATAAACATTTCGCCCAGTTTCCTTTCGTCTGTATCGTCTCGACATGGTACTAAGAGCTTCATTTTCGACCGTCTATTCACTACTACCCATATGGCATTGTATCCCTCGCTTTCGGGTAACCCCACCACAAAATCCATACTTAGATCCTTCTATGGTTGTTGTGGTACTTCCAATGGTTTAAGCCATCTGTGGATTTTCTGATGAGTTGCTTTGATGCGTTGACATATATGGCAGTTCCGTAGGTACCAATCCACGTCCTTCGTCATACCTGGCCATTGATGATATCTTTTGAGGAGTTCGAAGGTTTTTGCTCGTCCTGGATGTCCTGCTGCCGGTGTATCGTGATGATCCTTTATCAGTTGAAGTTTCTTCAAAATTTCTTCACTGACAATTTCCGTGGCGTTGGCACACAGTCCCTCGCTGCTGTCATGTGGGCAGTCCTTGCACACCCTTTGAATCCAATTCCATAACTCCTCTGGGCAAACTTCATCTGCTTCTCGACTGACTACTTCCGCAAAGGCTACCACCATTCCCTTCTGTATCCTTTGATCAAGATTTTCTGTCTTCAGCACGATTTGTTGGGTTTTTTCTGCCCCCCCTTCGGTGTAATGTCTCCTGGCATTCGGGTGAGTGCATTGGGCGTCAGACCCTGTTTATCTGGACGGTATATAATTTTGAACTTGAATGTTGATAGGAATTCGGACCATCTTGTTTGCCTTCTATTGAATAGCTTTGATGTCATGAAGTATTCGAGACTCTTGTGATCTGTCAGTATTTTAATAGGATGTACTGACCCTTCGCATTCCGGTCTCCATTGTTCCACGCATTTAACGATGGCTCCCAGCGCTTGATCGTAGATTTCGTAATTTTCTTCTGCTGGTGTATGTTTCTTTGAAAACTATGCCACTGGATGAAGGATTCCTTGATCATCGTGCTGTGACAATACTCCCGCGGATACATAACTTGATGCGTCGGTTTCCAGGTCGATTTCCTTTTTGTAATCGAAGTGTGCTAGGACTGGTGCTATTGTAAATGCTTCCTTCAACTCGGCAAATGCCCTCTTTTGATCAGGGCCCCAGTGGAAAGGTACCAGCTTTTTCGTAAGTTTTGTTAATGGTTGGACCACCCTGCTATAGTTTCCAATTAACGTTCAGTAGTAGTTTGCGAATCCTAAAAACGTATCAACTTCCTTGCGCTGACCGGATGCTTCCCATTCTTTAACCGCTGTTAATTTTTCCGGGTCCATTATGATTCCATGTACCCCAACTATTAATCCCAGATACATCACTGTCCTGTTGATGGAATTTATATTTTTCCGCCTTCAGATACAAACCGGCTCCCTTAAGCGTCATCATTATTGCTCTGACATGTTCCTTATGTTCCTTTAAATTGTCACTGAAGATAAGGATATCGTCCAGGAATGCCGTACAGAAGATGTCCGCGTATGCATAGGTCCAGTTTAGCCATGGTGGTAATTGTTCCTGATTCGATGGGTCTTCCATCTATAACTTCTAATTCCCTCGACTCTTTTTATTCTTTCTCTTTTAATTGATGATGGTGAACGAAATCTTTGTCAATAAATGCTATTCCAGTAGCTCCGCTGTCTATCAAGGCATGGGTATCAATGATTTTGTCTTCTATTTTCAGCGCGCATCTCACGATGAGATGTTTGCTTTCCATAGAAGACTCCTTTATTTCTGCACTTGATATAGAAAACTGCAAAATAGCAAAACTAGCATTGACTGATACGGGAAATTCGTTTCCAGCACAATTGCCATCCTTATTGCACTGGGCTAAACTTTTCCCAACTCCACTTCCTTTCCTTTTCCTGTTGTTGAATCTGCATCTCCCTCATTTGCTGCCTTCTTGAAAGGTGAAACCTCTGTTTGTTCTGACGCTGCTTTCAGTTTTCTTGGGCATGATGCCGCGAAATGTCTGCTATCCCCACAATACATGCACAGTCCTCTGTCCCTTCGTCTCTTTCTTTCCTCAAGTGTAATCTTCTTTCGCTTTACTGCTGAAACGTCCATCGGAGCGGGGCCGTGATAACCTGCAACTGATGCTGCAGGTGCGGACTCTGGGGGAGATGTGGTGTTGGTCGTTGAATCGGATTTCTTTTATCCATCCCACTTTCCAGATTTCTTTTCCGCCGCTCTTCTCCTCAGCTGTTCGTCTTTTTTTGACACCATTTTGACGAAGTCGATCATGCTCTCTGGTTCCTCGATGTGTTGTAAGCAGTCTTTGAGCTTGTTGGACAGTCCCTGCCGTAATGCGTCCAGCTGGGCAATATCGTTCTATTTGGTATCTACTACGTATCTTGGAAATTCCACATAGTACTGGGAGAATTAGCGGTCTCGTTGTCTGAGTTTTGAAAGTTCCCTCTTCGCTGTTGCCACTCTGTCTTGATCTTTGAATGCTACATCCAGCAGATCAACCAGGTCTTTCAGGGTATTGAGCTTGACTTCCCCTGAGATTTCGTCACAGTGTGGCATTAATTGTGCCAGAGCTATTCCTTTTAGGCATCCGACCGCGTATCTCAGCTTTTTCTGTTCGTTGCTGAATGCCTTTGGTTTTCCGGCTATCTTCAATGCCAACTGCACCTTCCATCCTCGAAGTTCCTTCCTATCTTCTCCTGAAAAGCTGGTAATATCATTTACCTTCTCTTCTCGCTCTTCCCTTTCTATTTTTTCTTCTGAATTTCCAGTTCTTCCTTCCGTCAACTTCAGGATCCTGGTTACCTGTTGTCGATTTTCTTCCGCCAAGTCCCTAAATATCTCCATCTGAGCCTGAGCATCTTCCAGGTCTTTCTTTAGTTCCACCAGGTCTGGATTTGCTTCTTCCAGTGTTTGTTTTAGAATCTGGACTTCTTCTTGCAGATCCCCATGATTGCATGTTTCCGGTGTTTCCGTAGTTGCCGCTGCTTGTTGCGTAAGCAGTAATTCCTGCTTCAGATCGTCTCTTTCTTGGACCACTACTTCCCCTTGTACCAACAAATCTGATATGCGTGCTTCCGCATTCTTCACAGATTGCCGTTCCTTTAGAAATTTGTTCAATCTGCTGGTCGTCGGAAGTTTGGTCAGTGCTGTCAGCCCTCTATTGACGTCTCGGATGTAATCCCTAAGCTGTGTTTCGTTCATAGTTTCCATATTTTTGGTTGTCACATTTTCCAGTTCTGTTAGTATTTATCTGGTCAACGTGACATTGCGGGTTGATTTTGAGGATCCTTCTGACATCCTGACGATGGTGTTGGGAGGCTGCTGTGAGGAGGTTTGCAGCTGTCAATTTGGAGCGAGGTTTTCTGTTCAGGCAGTCTTCTACCTGGCCAATGTTCTCTTGAATTTGTTGAACTGCCGCTTCAATTTCTGCTTCTAATAATGGGTTGACCATCTACCAGAAGAACACTTCGTGTTTGCTGGGTGTTGTTATGATGATCAGCGGGGTTGATAGAGGGGCTGGGTGTATGTCCCGATCTACTTCCTTCCCCTTAGTGGCTTTTCGCTCGTTGTAATCTGCCCACGAGGTTTCGCATTCTATATCCTTCTGTGCTGCCTTGATCGTGGATTCTGATTTCGTAGATTGGGCGTCTATTGCTTTTCCGATTGTTGTATGGGTGCCTCCGCAGTTATATTCGCAGTATCACGGTTCTTCGTCCTGACAATTGACGTGGAGGCCATAGTATTTGGTTCAGAAGTTTTTGAATACTGGATCGTCGATTTGGAGTCCTCCTCTGTTGCATACTGCTTTCGTCCAATAGCTATTCCAGGGAGATACTGCTTGTGGTTCTTCCCAGCAATATGCTTCAAGGGGTTCTTCGGTTTCAGTGATAATAGCGTCGATGCTATCAAAGGCGTTCAGAGGTTCATTTTCGAAGAGATTGATGGTTCGACCGGCTAGGTCGAAGAAATATATTCGGGAGTGTTGAGGTTTATTGCTGTCGTATGCTGGCATTTAAAACAGTGTGGATCCTTCTCGTCGATGTTTCCACAGACACACAACACAGGAGTGGCTCCAAAAGCTGTGTACTGTGAGCTTGTTTTCGAAGTTTCCAACTGATTTAAATACGGAACAAAGGGAGTTGCAAGGTCTGTGGCAAAAATAACAGCTGCTTTGATCAGGATAGCGGAACATATACTGAAATATAACCGGTAGAATCGATAGTAGACTCGTTCTTCTGTCAAGGGTTCAAGGCTCGGAGTTCTAGGGGTTATAAAAACCAAACGTAAGGGTGCAGTGATCACGGATACTGCGTAATAAACTAGAGACTCGAATTCCCGAATCACAGAAGTGAACAAGTTTGGTCCCAAAGCTATTGATTGTTTTGTAGACTAGAGAACGAGTGAAGAACAAACCTATCCTCCGCAAATCCAGCATCCTTATATACAGTTAACACGACCGTCGTCACCTTTGCTCACTCATTCCAAAATACATTCTAACTCCACTCAACTATGTACGCAACCCTTTCAACCCGCAGCTTACGCCATAACCATCATGTCATATTTACAACACAACCAACGAAACCTGATCCTTTCCACCAAAACCTGATTCCCTTCAACACAACCTGTTTCCTTCCAATCGCAACCTGATTCCCTTCAATGAAACCTGTTTCCTCTTGTATTCCCATATCTCAATCATCAATCGATATTCCTTTCCCGATTCTCACCTGACACAACCGTGACAATACAATAGCAGGTGCAGAATGCTGTTTTCCATTCGTCTCCTTCCGCAATTCTGGTCATACTGTAGGCATTTCGGACATCCAACTTGGTATACCACCTGGCCTTCGCTAACCTCAATAGCGTTTCTTGAATAAGAGATAGGGGGTATCAATTCTTGATTGTTCCTTTGTTCAGGTCTCCATAATCCACACATAACCAGAGGCCTCCATTAGGTTTGGGTGCAAATAGTCTCAGGGCCCGGCACGGTGATGATGATGATCTGATGAATCCCTTTGACAGGATCTTTTCAATTCATTCGTTTAGTACTTGTAATTCCTGTGTCGATAGACTGTAGATTGGTCCGAAAGGTGGAGTGAAACTGTGTAGTAAAGTGATTTTGTGATCATTTAATCCATGTGGTGGTAGCCTTGCAGCGATTACTTTGTCCAAGAGGGGGAGGAACTCATGGTATTCCTTAGAAATTAACTGTTCCAGCGGTATTTTTTGAAGATCCTTAACCTCTAGGGCCTTGGTGATTTCGTATAGAGTTACCGCATATACCTTCTGTTTCTCCCTCTTGTTGCATCTCATGAATGGGGCTGCCGCTATGGCACCTATATCCAGCTTTGACTTGACCGGTTAGATTGACTCCATATCATTGCCCCATACCCAAACACTCGAATGATGTTGGCAATGTTTTTGACAGTAATGGCTTTCGAATCCTATTCTTTTCTGCTGGACTTTGACTGTTAAATCATGAAGTTGTAGCCAGGGGAGTCCTAATACGATAGGACAGTGGCCTAGTTTTGTAACTAACACAGGTAATTGCTCTTGGTACCTGCGTATGTCCAAGTCCAGTTTAGCCAGGGATGTAATCGTTCCTGATTCTATAGGTCGTCCGTCTATGACTTCAAATTCTTTTGACTCTTTCAATTCCTTCTCTTGTACTTGGTGATGGCGAACAAAATCTTTGTCAATAAATGCTATTCCGGTAGCTCCGCAATCTATCAAAGTGTGGATATCAATGATTTTGTCTTCTATTTTCAGTGAACATTTCGCAACGAGGTGTTCGCTTTCTATTGAAGATTCCTTTATTTCTGCACTTTGAACCAAAAACTGAGAGATACCAAAACTAGCATTGACTGACAAAGGATATTCGTATCGAACACAATTGCCATCCTTATTGTTTTGGACGAAACTTTTCCCGACTCCACTTCCTTTCCTTATCTTGTTTCCGAATCTGCGTCACCTTCATTTTCTGCCTTCTTGAAATGTGATACTTCTGTTTGTCCTGACGCTGCCTTCAATTTTCTTGGGCATGATGCCGCAAAATATCTGCTATTCCCGCAGTACATACACAACCCTCCTTCCCTGGGTCTCTTTTATTCCTCAGGCATAATTTTCCTCCGTTTGACTGCTGAAAGGTCCATTGGCGCTGGGCCATGATATGCTGCAACTGTTCCTGCTGGTGCCACATCTGGGGCGGATGTGGTATTCACTGTTGTGTCAGGTTTCCTATAGCCTTCCCACTTTTCCGACTTCGTTTCTACTGTATATCATCTCATCCGTGAATCCCGTTTAGAACAGAGCATGACACATTCAACTATGCTTTCTCATTCTTCAATATATTGCAGGGAATCTTTGACTTTGTTGGACAGTCCATTTTGTAATGCGTCCATTTGAGCGTCTTCATTCCATTCAACATCTGCTACATATTGTTTGAATTCCGCATCGTACTGGGAGAATTCGTGATCTGGTTGTTTGAGTCTCAAAAGTTCTCTCTTGGCCGTTGCTGCTTTGTTTTGATCTCCAAAGGCTAGATCTAGCAGGTCAACTAGGTCTTTCAGGGTGCCGAGTTTAAGTTTTCCAGAGATTTCATCACATCGTGGCATTAACTGTGCCAGTGCCACTCCTTTCAGAAATCCTACCACATATCTCATCTTTTTCTGTTCAGTATTCAATGCTTTCGGTTTTCCAGCTATCTTCAAGGCCAATTGCACCTTCCATCCTCGAAGTTCCTTCCTATCTTCTCCTGAGAACCTGGCAATATCATTTACCTTCTCTTCCCTTTCCTCCTTTTCTCCTGTTGTTCTTTCTCCTGTCCTGCCTTCTGTCAACTTCAAGACTCGAGTTACCTGTTGGCGGTCATCTTCCGCCAGGTCCCTGAACTTCTCCATCTGTGCCTGCGCATCTTCCAGGTCTTGTTTCAGCTACGCCAGGTCTGGGTTTCTTTCTTCCAACTGTTGTTCCAGGTTCCGGACCTTCTCTTCTTGATCCCCATGACTGCATATTTGTGGATTTTTCTCTTTTGATGCCAAAGCCCGTTGTGTAAGCAGTAGCTCATGTTTTAGGTTGTTCCGTTCCGCGATAACTTTTTCCCCTTGTTCCAACAACTCTGGTATTCGTGCTTCCGCATTCTTTACAGGTTGCCGTTTCTTTAGCAATATATTCAACCTTCTGGTTGTCAGAAGTTGAGCCAATGCTGTTGGTCTAATGTTGATATCCCGGATGTGATCCCTGAGCTGTGCTTCGTTCATGGCCTCAGTATTCATGGCTGTCACATTTTACAATTCCAGTTGAAACGCACTGGTGAACATGACATCGTGGGTGTTCCTTGAAGATTTTCTTGACATCTAGACTGTGGTGTTGAGAAGCTGCGGTAAGGAGATTGGCAGCTGTGACACAGAAACGAGGTTTTCTACTTAGGTAATCTTTTACCTGATTTGTGCTTTCCTGAATTTGTTTAACTGCTGCTTGGATTTCTGCTTTCACAAATGGGTTGACCATCTATCAGAAGAACACCATGTGTTCGCTGGGTGCCATTATGATGATCAGTGGGGTTGGTAAGGGGGCCGGGTGTAATTCTGTGCCTACTCTCTTTTCTTTATTCGCCTTTCGTTTGTTGTAATCTGTCCACAAAATATGGCTTTCTATGTCCCTCTGGGTTGCTTTGAGTGTGGATTCCGATGTTCTGGTTTGGGCGTCTGCAGCTCTTCCTATTGTTGTGTGATTGCCTCCGCAGTTGTGTTCACAGTAACGTGGTTCCTGGTCCTGGCAATCAATATGGAGACCGTAATACTTGGTCCAAAAGTTCTTAAATACTGGGTCGTTGATTTGGAGTCCCCCTCCGTCCTTTGCTGCGTTTGTCCAGTAGCTATTCCAGGGAGATACTGCTTCTGGTTCGTCCCAAAAATATGTTTCAAGGAGTTCTTCAGTTTCGGTGAAAATAGCATCGATGCTATCAAAGGTGTTTAGAGGTTCTGATGCCAAGAGATTGATAGTTTGACTGGCTAGGTCAAAGAAGTTGATTTGGGATTGCTGTGGTTTGTTGCTATTGAACACTGGCATTTACTCAAATAAGTTGCATTCTTCTTGTCGAAATCTACAGATGCACACTACGCAAATGTGTATCCCGACACTGTCTACCGTTATCCGGTTTTCGAAATTACCAACAGATTTATTCACCTGGTACTTGTGATTGGAAGGATGCTCACAAATGTAACAGCCGCTTCGGTGATGATAACCACACATAGTATACTAAATTATCACCGGTAGAATCGTTCGTAGAGTCGTTTTTCTGTCAAGGTTTTCAATACTCGGGGTGCTAGGGGTTATAAAAACCAAACTAAAAGCTGGGGTGATCGCGGGTACAGCGTAGCAAACAAGAGACTCAAAATCCGGAATCACAGAAGTAAACAAAGGTTGGAACCGAAGCTATTGATTATTTTGTAGACTTGAGAATGAGTGAAGACCAAACCTATCCTCCGCTAAACCCTCATGCTTATATACATCTATCACGGCCGTTGTCATCTTTACTCACTCGTTTCAAAATACATGGAGACCTCATACAACTATGTACACAACCCTTACAGCTTTCGACTTACGCCATACCCATTATGCCATATTTACAATACAACCAACAAAACCTGAGTCCTTTCCTCAACACCTCATTCCATCCATTGAAACCTGATTGCTTCTATCGGAACCTGTTTTCCTTCCAACCAAACCTGAATCTCCTTGTATTCCCATATCTCCTTCATCGATCCATACTCCTCCTCCGATCCTGACTCGATTCAACCATGACAGCACCTACAGAGTTTCATCATTTCACAGGAGTGCACTTACAGTGTATAGGCAATCAATGGGCAGAGTTGAAGACTCATATATTGCAGCCACGATTGCAGATCATGATACAGCTCAGAGTGGGAGATTCAAACCCCGAATATTCTACAGTGACACGCAGATCAAGCCGATATTCTATGTGACTGATGAGCAAGTATGAAATGCGAACAAAATCACATTTCAAGTCATTGCATCTCCAAGTGGGAATGGATACACATTCAAGTAATCAGATCTCCAAGCGGGAATGGATGCACATTGAAGACATCGTATCCCCTAGTGCAAATAAACGCATCCTCTTCTCCGTATCTCTGATCAGGATTGGGCACAGGGTTAACCTTTTGAATATAGAAGAATAAATATCATTTAAGTTATCAAAATCCCAATGGGGTAAAACAGGCATGTGATTTGCAGAGTATGCATCTTCATGCAGTGATGTGATAGCCTTCGGTTGACCAACCATATGTGCTGCCTCTTGGGCTTGCCTTGGCAAGAAATCCGGAGATTCATTTTACTTTTGGCCCTCCGAACCCCCAGTGGGGGTGCCACCAGCGGCCACCATCGTGATGTCAGAACCTCCACAGGAAACGAAGTCTCAGCTGGTGGAGGGCGGTGAAGAGAATATGTCTCTGCTTGAACATACAACTGCGTGGTGCCACTATATTCCACTACTTAGCTAGTGACCAGATTGTCAAGGCTTTCATCATATGACTTAGCAATTGCACATGGATTGCTGTGAGCTTCTATGGAAGGCACTACAATAATAGTGGGAGAAGCCACAGGAGCTGGAAGAGTGCGCATGAGCAGCAGCGGTAGTTGTGGCAGAAGAGTAATACAGTGATAGAGATTGAATGTCTGCTACTGGCTTGCTGAGCTACAATGGGACGATGGGACACTACTGTCATATTCCATTGTGATGGGCCAGCAGAAGTCTCTACTCCTGTGAATTGTTACACTCCATCCAGACAAAGTTGAAAGCACAATGCTAATATGTACAGATGGAGTGATGAGCACCTGAATTTGTGCGTACAGATGATTGTGGCCATATCCCTGCCAAATACCGAGAATTCATGAAGGTCTATAGCAAGGCTGAGGCCAAAACACTCCACCGCAATGTCCAATTGACCATGCGAGATCTATAACCGTTTGGAGGTTGAGTTGAAAGTCTAAAGGCCTATATATCAAGATGAACGTAGCCAATGGGCTTAGCCAATGTGATTATCCAGCGGTCATCATCACCACTGACAGTGCCAATATTTTTGCAAAGGAAGGCAACCATGACACAACCACCAGGCATATATGTCAGCAAATGCATTATACACATATATAGTTATGGCAGGACCACTATATGCAGATTGCATGAGTGTTGATTGCAATCCAATCGCATACACTTGGAGAAGGATGGCAATAGTCTATGGGTATATGGAAACACAAGGTTTTGTCTGAACTTCTATACTCTTTTTAACAAACACATACTTCAGATGACAAACACAACAATTGCAATCACTAGTATCAAGTGACGGTGGCAATTGGAAGTGCTAGTATGCATGAAAATTGATAAGGGAATCGGCAAAAAACTCAATAATGTACACACAGAAATGATCACATGACAGCAACATGCACCGATCTCCAAAAGAGAAGGATGACCGTCACCTAACGCAAAAAACCACCGATATCCATGCAATGAAGGATGGCAACTTGAAACTGTGAGTTGAATAATGAAGGTCTCAATATGAACAATCATGAATCGATGTGAAATGGCTGCTAGGCGGATGGTACATATTGAGCCATGAAAAAGCTGCGGAATGCACATTTCTTGTATGTCAAGCGCAATCATGCACACTCTTGGGCAGGATATCAAGAGTCTTGCCTATATGGCGATACCAAGTTGCTTTTTAATTGTACCCTATTCTTTAAGAAACACTTACTTTATGAGTGATACTGTATGATTTGTAATCGAATGCAGACACAACAGCATGAAGCCATGATGGCAATCGAAACCGTTTTATCCATCTGGAAATTGATTGAAATCGATGACTGTCGACACCTCAAGCACCAGTTGTGCTGCAGATGACAAGTACACGACAAAGACAATGAGATCAAGTGCATGTGCACTGAGAGCCTGGGAGTCAACAAGAAGTCACTAGTCACAATGCTTGTCTTCATTACCGAATTAGTAGCACCACCGAATGCAATCTATGTACAGTCACCTGACAATTTCAATGGAGTTAACCACACCCAATACTATCAGCCAAGAGCCAGCCAAACCAGCAGTCGCGATGTCAAGCTGCATGGGATGCAAACTGACTGAACTTTATAATAAACTGATAAGACGACTGCGAAAGAGTCTTCAGGGCTTAAATCGCCAAAAGAGCAAACCCTACACATTACATTGTAACTATAACCTTGTATGGAACACTTACAAATAGGACATATCAAAGAATGATATCCTTTGTGAGTGGAGTATATGACTTGACCTTTATCATCGAGAGACTTAGTGTGCCCGGACATACTACATGCGTGAATTCGGAAGTCAGAGACATGGGGATTGGAGAGTGGTGCCTAGATGCAACCAGAGAAGAAGCATAAATAATTACATTGTGAGTAAGACCTTATGGAACACTTACAAGTTAGATACCACAATTCGAATGAGCATGTACAAAAGCAGTTGATATATGATTGCAATCGAGGGCCATTACATCAGAAGTTGAACCATATGATGGTTGCCTACTGGCCATTCAGAAGCTCTTGTCTCCGGACACATTGGCAATCGATGTGAATGCAAAGATTGTCGACTCACCCTTGTCAAACACCTCTGAAGACAGGAATCAATGGAAGGTCGTCGCTGCAGCTCTGACTTATAAATGGAGGATATACATTCCTTCCAATCAAACCCATTGTGCTAGAGTGATAAATCCCTTTCATGACAACCCCAAATCAGGTCACTTCTGAGCTCTTAAGAACACTGAATTATTTTCTATTGACTTCTATTGGCCCACCATGGACATGAACATAATCAATGCCAACAGCGGAAGCTATTGCCAATAAAGTCAACCATGTGCTGGGATATAGGAATGCATGGAGACATGAAATTGCAGAAATCATATGTATTCGAGAGCTCTCAAGAGCAGGGGCCATGACCGAGATAAGTCTACCATGTAATGATGCTAGTTGACTGCTGCAGAGATGCATTACCGGCCATGATGGCCATAATCCCAGAGATAACGTTTATGAGATTGTTCAATGAAAGAAATATTCTGCATGATGATATCTTTGAAACGTAGTTACGAAGTCTCAGTATTCAAACAGCACGATAGTGCATCTATGGAGAATGATTATATTAGTATGGAAGTGCAACAGCGATTGTGGCAAACCAAGAGTGAAATGCCAAATATTATACGGAAAACCACTTCAAAGACATAAGTTTTGAGACCCAAAGACAAAGTATAACCGAAAGACAAAGGAAGGCCGACAGTAGTGTTAGCAACGGGTCTGGGTTAGCTGGCCACTGTCCAGTTCAGAACCGGACCCGCAGCCCTGGGTCGGTTCTGGAACCGCCAAGGAACCGAACTGCCCAATCACAATCGGTCAAAAACCAGAACCAAACCGAAACCCGCTGGGTTTTGGCGGGTTTTACCTTCAGCAGAGCCTCATTTTTCATCGGCCCCAATAATCACTGCTTTTCTGCTTCGATTAATTATTTGAGTTCTGATTGGATCGCGACATGTTATATACGTAAATTATGCAGTTTTTGACGCTCTTTTACCTTCCGGTCTACTATGTGCGATACAATCAGTATTCGTTGAGTCGCTGGGAAATAAAGCCGACAATACGTCCAAAATTGACTATGTTTCGCAGTGACTCAACAAATACTAATTATATTGGAAATTGGAGACCGGGACATGAAAAAGCGTCATAAACTGCATAATCTATGTATATAACATGTTGCAATCCAATCAGAACTCAAATACTTAATTGAAGCGATAGTTTTTGAGAAAAAACCCGCCAAAACCCAGCAGGTCCTGGTCAGTTCCGGTTCCGAACCGCCTATGCAACCGAACTGCCCAATCACAAGTGGTTCCTAACCGGAACCGACCCGGACCCGTAATTTGGAACCGTTCCTAATACCAGCCGGAAGACAAAAGTATGATGGAAACATACATGTCGAAGGGCGATGTCGATGGGCAAGGTAAAAGGGCAAGGTCAAAGGGCAACTGGATGTTGAAATACCATATGGACCAATTTTTGCACCTCCGTGCGAGCATTAGGCTGATTCAGAATATGGAGATCTGGAGCAATCAGGCTCAATTTGGAGATTTCCTTCTCTTCTCTTTACTTTTATTCTCATCTTTTCTTATTGGATCTTGGCCCAGTACAAATGGCATTGGCATGGGTTTTTACCATCCACCACTGGAGGTGGAGTTTTCCCATGTGCCGGATCTACCAAGACATTACCCATTAAGCAGTACTGATCGGCAGCGAGATTTATGAGGCCATATGTGGGCATATGAGTCTGGATCATAAATTTTCTTCCTTCGCTTCTCATATATGGGTATGGAAGCCCAGGGGGTCTGCAGCTAGAGAGGGAAATGATGTCATGGCAGCCAGCAGATGGCCGGGTATGTGCCCAGGATATAGTCACTGTGTGGGTGTACCAATTGCACTCCAGCAATTTTCTTGCTACTATACCTAATGACTACTTTACGGTATCACTTATTCTTGTATGCAACCGTATCTACTCTTACTATTGAATATGGAGCCATACTTGAACATACTCACTTATACACAGTGGCAGAGAAATAGCAGCAGATCCACAGTGGTGGATGAACAGCAGCAGATACACAGGGACAGATGCACTGTGGCAGATACCAGTGTCAAATTGACCACAGCAGATAGCAGTATCAGATGAATAGCAGCAGATATACAGTGGCAGATACAGTGGTGGATATACAATACAGCTGCCACCATAGCAGATACACTATGGCAAACAAATATACAGTGGCAGATATACAGCCAGATATACAGAACCCGGTCAGAATGCATATTGACATTGGCAGATATCGAGAAGTAGTTCAAGATATACTGCATGATATTTATAGCAGCGAATATTCACAGGTAGATATTCAGCAGTGAGTACACAGTGGTAGATAAACAGCAGCAGATACAGTAGTAGATAAATAGATACAGTGGCAGATACACAGTAGCAGATATACAGTGGCAGACACACAGGGGCAGATACACAGTGAATAGTGTTAGCAACAGATCCGGGTCACCCGCCCCAGGTCTGGTTCCGAACCGGAACTGTTCTCCAGTTCCGGTTTTGGAACCATACAAAACCTGACCCGGACGTAATATCCAGTTCCAAACCCGGAACAGAACCGGCCTACCCACAGGTTTCGCCGGGTTTAGTTAGACCGGGCGGGTCTTACCTGTGGATTCTAAAAATGGTTTCTTCTGAATTTGGTGAATGGAAAGCATCGCGCGTGCTTTGAATGACATTTCACGCTATCTGCCCAGTTTTTCATTGTATAACATTAATTTCAATATGGCGATCTTTTCATTATTTATGCTTTCAAACATAGCATTGGTGTATTATATAGTGGTTTTTACGGGACCCAAGCTGTCAGAAGTTGGAAAATATGAACACAGCACATATAATCCATCGCACTAGAGGTGTTGTGTGACCAACAATCGTTGACGCTCCGTTGATGCTCACTTTCAGTCTTGTAGTATATGTATATGGTCGCGCGCAAATAGCATAAACACCTGTAGAAAATGGCATTCAAACATATTTGATTATAATATGTCTTACGATACCAATGAATTGTGATTTGATAATTGCTGATAGCCACTTTTAGAGAGAGCATCGGTGTATCATGCAGAATGGTTTAGTCGAAAAAGGCAGTCAGATATTCGAAAATTTAAATGTAGCACATGTAATCCCTCGCAACAGAGGTGTTGTGCGACCCAAAATTGTTTACCCTCCGTTGACGCTCACTTTCAGTCCCGTAGCCTATGCATATGGTCAAGCGCAAATATCAGAACCAACCGTAATGAGTGGCATTTGTCCTTATGTGCTTGTGATGCGTTCTGTAATACCGATAAATTGTGATTTAATAATTGTAGATACTTATTTTCAAAGATGGCATCGGTGTATCATTGAGAACTTTTTAGTCGATAAAGGCAGTCAGAAAATAGAAAATCAGAATGTAGCACATATAATCCCTCGTGCTAGAGGTGTTGTGCAACCAAAAATCGTTGATGCTGCGTTGACGCTCAATTTCAGTCCCGTAGCCTATGCGTATGGTCAAGCGCAAATATGAGAATCAACTGTGATGAATGGCATTCGTCCCTATTTGATTATGATGCATCCTGCAATACTGATAAATTGTGATTTAATAATTGCAGATACTCATTTTCAGAAATAGCATTGGTGCATCATGGAGAACTTTTTAGTCGATAAAGGCAGTCAGAAAATTGAAAATAAGTATATTGAACATATGATCCCTCGCATTAGAGGTGTTGTGCGACCACAAATTGTTGACGGTCCATTGACACTCACTTTCAGTCCTGTAGCCAATGCGTATGGTCGCGCAAAAATATCACAATCAATTGTAAAGAATGGCATTCATTATTATTTAATTATAATATGTTCTGCGATATCAATAAATTGTGATTTAATAATTGCTGATTCACACTGCAATAATTCTGATGTTGCACACTTCACAGATTACATTCCATTTAAGTAACTATTATATTGCGAGTTTTGGCAGCTGAAACTTTTCAAATAGATTGCATATTAAAATTAAATGTCTCCATAATAATAATGCACATAATATCCAAAAAAGTCGCTGCATTTTGAAGCTTTAGGTATGCCCAATGAACCCACTTCCATATTCGCTAAGATTTCCAATATCTTCATTAAGGTTATCTATCTCTATAAAACAGTTAGTAATAATCATCTGTTTGGGAAGTGGGAGTACATACCAGAAATTTCCTCAATGGCGTCATCAGCACTAGAGTCAGTAAAATTGGGATTGTCTTCGGTATCTGTATCATCATCTGGAACATTTCGGTTCAAAAGACTCAGATTACACATTCTTTGATAACCAATTTGCACTGCTCGACGTACATGAACTGCTGGGCTGCGGTTACTGCTCTGGCGGCAGATACTGCTGATTCTGCTGGTGCTGCCGATACTGTGGATGCTGCCAATACTGCTGATACTGAAGTGGTGCCAGGTTTTGTGCCTTGGCGCCTCCAGTTGGTGGCAGGATTTCGAGCACTCTTATTTTGGCAGCAAAGGCAGCCATCTAAGTGATTATCTTGGATTATAGACGGATGTTTTCAATGACCGCCTTCACACTCTAATGGCCTGGCAACTCAACACCTCGTCTCTTATCTTGTCGAATCTCTGCCCAACGTGTTTTAATCAAATACTTAGTTACTTTGATATCAGCGTGCGATATGCCATGTTTGGCCATATTGACCATATTGAGTGCGATGCGCATGTCTGCCTGCTCGAGCTGTACACGCCCGCCTTGCCGGGCCATGGTTGCAGACATATTAAAATCCTATTATTATTCAGTTGCTGCAATGAAAATTTAGTGGTGAGCAATAGTATTTACTTCAATCATATATTCCTCTGTGGCTTCCTCTGACGATTTAAAAGAAGCTCGTGTCTACACCTGAGGTCGTTTGTCACAAAATTTGTCTGCAAAAACTACAGAGCTGACAACATCATGGTGTTCAATTTCACAAACAGTTCAGCCGAATGCCTTGGTAGACCACGGAGGGTTGCCTTTGTGGCTCTGGTTGAACAGCTCACATAATTCTGACCGAATTGCAGCTAATTGAATCTGATTAATTGACTGTCGTTCTTAAAGAGTATATAACGCACATCTGATTGCATGGTTTTCCTCGTTTTTCTTGGTGCCAGTTTTGCGTACAATATTCAACTTTTCGTCCTTATGCATATTTCTCGTTGCAATATCGGCGGCTATTTGGTGGGGATTCTGTGTACCTAATTGGAGCCAAGTTTGAGTAGTTGAGGTATTAAAAGTAGAGACGGGTGTGCATGTGGATTCATTCTCGGACCTACTGCTAGAAGTAGATTGATGTGATTCAGCCATTGCTTGAGGATATTGTAATGAAGAGAGAAGAATTTGAGTGTGGAGAAGAGGGAGAACCTGAAGAATATATAGGAATTTCTGCAATATTCAAGTCAAATTAAAATTTGAAGTCGTGATTATATTCACTCTAGTATCATAGCATTTCACAATGAACCCTGCAATAGATGGTAGCAGATTTGCAAGGATGTTGGCCTTATACATACCCGGTTAATTGTTGGTGATAAAAAATAAAAATGAATGGCTGGCAATATAAGATTATTGTTACAGTTGCCGATTGTTGTATGTTCAGTGTAATAGCCAATAAAACTGAAGCAATGTCATGTGAAACAGTTTCTGCAGTCATGTTGAACGGATGTTGCATTGAGGTTGAACATAGTGCAAAGTCATTCTAGCTTTAGTGCTGCTAGTATTATCATTTTAGTAGATAAACTAGATTGAACCTACAATCATAAAGACCCACCTTTCCCCCACCATCCAACTGCCATCATATCCAAAAATAAAGTGCACATGAACCACCTGAAAGAGCATCCAATATGGTCTATACACCCAATAAAAATTTTACATGACTCCCACCTGGCAAATTCAGCAAATCAACAATTCATGCCACACAACAACGTCATCATGCGAACCAAAGCAACACTGGTGTTGAAGCAGAACAGGTCAAGCACTTGGCGCTTTGCGTAGTCTCCGTTCCAAAAAATGGCGTGCAGCGGTACGCAGACCTGAATCATACTTTGTGAGCAAGGAAGCAAAGAAGAAGTGGATTGAGAAATTTGTGGGGAGTGAAACAGCAGCAGCAAGAAAGAGGGTTGCAGAAGCAGAAGCAGCGGTAGAGAGAGAGGAAGACACTATATTGAAAAGAGTGGTGGCTGATACAACTAAAAGGACATTTGAAGAGATGTGGGAAGCAATTGGAGATAGTGTTGAGGATGTTGCAACTTCAGATGAGGAAGATGATGAAGATAAGGATAAAGATAGAAAAGACAATGAGTATGCAGAGCTCAGTGATGATGATGAACCTGACTGGGTGGTTGGCACAATGAACAAATCAGTGCAGGAACGGCTGAACACCTTTCGTACGAATCGAATGAAGCTCGAACAATCGATATGTCCGGGATGGGCAGATGCAGACGAATACTTTTCGCGAGCGTGGCAGAAAGTATGGCACTGCTGAATTGAAGGTTCCGGTGGTGTTGACTCCAAATACAGTTTCCATTCCTGCCATATCATCCATGGCCCAACCACCCTCTGCTCTTGGGACTAGTCATTTGCTACTAGGAGTTGGAAAGCCTGTTGAGGAATTTATGCCTGTCAAAACAGTTGAATCTGTATGAAATGATCCCTTGCCTGCCTCATCCCCTACTAATTGTTATACAGATGTCCGAATATATGGGTACGGAGCATGATGGCCTGTAAGCATAGATTGTCATAAAGTCATAAATTGTTATATTGCAATTTTCGACAGTTTCTTAAGCGTAAATGCTTTTTAGTCCTATTTTTGTATTTGTTAGTTTCTATAATTTCAGTGACACCTGAACAGATTGTCTGTAAATGTGCAGGGATGGAACCGAACGTATGAACTTTGACCACCCATGATTTGCGAGATATACCGCTTATCAGCCTGCATATATCAAGAATGATTATTTTATGCATGAGAGTAAAAACTTAATTGATACATAATATGCCACCTGAATTTTACATCATTGTTTTTATATTTATCTCACTAGTTGCGGTCTGATCACATGGTAAATTAATTCAAAGACAGCCGTTATAAACGATTTTAATGAAACTCCAACTGCATATGCTGCCACTCAGGCCCTGTACACATGATGGCGATTTCACAAAGACCTCATGGGTGACCATAAATATTTGGCACAACCAGCTGGATGACGAAAGTGGGCTATATATAATACACACTTACGTCGTTATCATTATGCGGTGTAAAGCCAGTCGAAAGCGCTGACTTTATTGACAAATCAGTTGTAACCAAATCATCCCAGTAGCCGCTGAATTGAAGGAATTAAATCACGATTTACCTGTATTGCCAGGTGTATTCATATCAAATACTAGATATGGGTGGCGGCTTTGCCACCTTTAGTTGCTTACATTCGTGTCATTCCTGGACACAAGGAACCTAATTGGTTGAACTGATAGCCGTCATACTGTGGTGTCTACAGACGCAGCATTTGCTTCGAGACACAGCACACTGTACGGTCGCAGCCTTAATTCACGGTCACAGCTTTGATTCAAAAATTTATTGCTAACTATATACACAAAGCATGGTAGATCTTGGATGCACTTGGTGTTGCATCAATGGCTGCCTCACGGTTGCTTGCACGCAATAGAGCCGGGCTGGCTCTCGGCTAGCTGGAGATGATCGAGCTGGTCTGGCTCTTAGCTGGCTGGACATGATCGAGCCGAGCTGGCACTTGGCTGGCTGGGGATAATCATCTCGGTTGGCTAGACACGATCGATACGGGCTGGTTCTCGTCTGACTGGAGATGATCGACCTGGACATATCTCTCGGGCGATTGAGCCGACCTGGACTGAAGCATTACTATTTTGATCAGGTGTACTTGGAGATTCACTTTGAGCCGGGGGTTGCGCGTTGGATGCAGGCTGGCTGTAGATGGTCAAGCTGGGCTGGCTCTCGACTGACTGGACACAATCGAGCCACAATTGGCTCTCAGCTGGCCTGACGCGATGAAGCAGAGCTGGCTCATGGCTGGCAGGACATGATCTAGCTGGGCTGGCAGTCGGGATAATCGAACAAAGCTATGTAGACGCTGGATGTTGTTGATCAAACGAAGATGGCTGGTTGTGACCGAGCGAAGCAGGGTAGAGACTGGCGGTTATCATAGAGCAAAGCAGTGCAGGAGCTGTCAGCTATTGATTGAATGAAGCTGGCTGGTGGCGATTGAACGCAACTGGGTAGAAACTGGTTGCACTGCTGGCAACTGTTGATCAAGCAATAATGGATGGTGGTGATCATGCGAAGCTGGCGGCTGTTGATTGAGCGATGCTGGCTGGTGGTGATTGAGCGAAGCCAGGTAGGAGCTGGCGGCTGTTGATTGCACAAAGATAGCTAGTGGTGATCGAGAGAAGCTGGGTAGGAGCTGGCGGCTGTTGATTGAGCCAAGATAGCTGGTGGTGATCGAGTGAAGCTGGGTAGGAGCTGGCAGCTGGTGATTGAGCGAAGCTGGCTGGTAGCGATTGAGTGAGACTGGGTAGGAGCTGGCAGCTGTTGATTGAGCCAAGATAGCTGGTAGTGATCGAGTGAAGCTGGGTAGGAGCTGGCAGCTGGTGATTGAGCGAAGCTGGCTGGTAGTGATTGAGTGAAACTGGGTAGGAGATGGTGGCTATTGATTGAGCAAAGCTGGCTGATAGTGATTGAATAAAGTTAGGTAGGAGCTGGAGGCTGTTGATTGAACAAAGATAGCAAGTGGTGATCGAGCGAAGCTTGGTAGCAGTTGGCGACTGTTAATCAAGCAAAGAGGGCTGGTGGTGATCGAGAAAAAGTGGGTAGGAGCTGGCGAGTGAAGATGGTGGTGATTAAGCGAAGTTTGGTAGGAGATGGCGGCTTTTGATCAATGGATGCTGGCTGGTGGTGAGCGAGTGAAACTGGGTAGGAAGCTGGCAGTTGTTGATCAAGAGAGAATGGTGGTAATTGAGAGATGATGGCGGTTGTTGATCGAAAAAGATGGTGGTGATCGAGCGAAGCTGGTCAGAAGATGGTGGTTCTGATCGAGCGAAGCTGGCTGGTGGTGATCGACCGAAGTTAGGCAGGGGATGGTGGTTTCGCTGGTGGTGATCGAGCGAAGTTAGGCAGGGGATGGTGGTTTCGCCGGAGGTGATTGAGCAAAGCTAGGTAAGAGCTGGCGGCTGTTGATTGAGCAAAGAGAGCAAGTGGTGATCGAGTGAAGCTGGGTAGGAGCTGACGGCTGTTGATTGAGCGAAGTTGGCTGGTAGTGATTGAGCAAAACAGGGTAGGGGCTGGCAACTGTTGATTGAGCAAAGATTACTGGTGGTGATTGAGCGAAGTTGGGTAGGAGTTGGCTGGACACAATCTGAATAGGCTGGCTCTCGGCTTGCTGGACACCATCTCGGAGCGCTGGCTGGAGGCTCGCTGGAAGCTTTCCAGGCGGGCTGGCTTTCGGTTGGCTGGACACGATATGGATCGAGATGATCGAGACAGGCTGACTGGGGGCTGGCTGGACAGGATCTAGACGGGATGGCTGGAGGCAGGCAGCATGTGTTCGGGCTGGCCGCTGGCTGGAGATGATCGAGACAGATTGGCTGGGCACTGGAGATGAGCATTGGACCAATGAACGAAGGGGTCGAGTACGGAAATCGAAATCAGGAATCGTAGGGAGAGTAATGCCACGCTTTATAACTCAAGAATCACGAAGTAACGGCAAGACGACAGAGATGACAAACAATGCCGACAGGTAGGTTATGTACGATGGTGACTCCGTAGGAGCGACGTCCTTCATGTGCTGGCTAGCAGCAGTCTGGGAAATGATTCGACAATCGAACAGAACGTACGATGGTGACTCCGTAGGTACGACGTCATCTATGTATTGGCTAGCTGCGGTGAGTCAAATGATTGGACGATTGAACTGAACGTACAATGGTGACTCCGTAAGACTGACGTAATCCATATCATGGCTAGCTGAGGCGAGTGAAATGATTCGACGATCCTACAGAACCTACGATCTCGGCTGGTTAAACATGATCAAGCAGGGCTGGCTCTTGGCTGGCTGGAGATGATTGAGCTGGGCTGGCTTTCAGTTAGCTGGAGATGATCGAGCCGGGCTGGCTCTTGGCTGGCTGGAAGCGGTTGATCCGGACTGGCTCTCCAATGGCTGGATGCGATTGAGCCGGGCTGGCTCTCCACTGGATTGAGCTGGTCTGCATCTTGGCTAGCAAATTGTCCAGGCAGCTTTGCAGCCATTGTATAATGGCAAAAATCAGGCCAAAATCACCGCTTTTCCACAGCAACTCAACAAATATTGATCGGATTGCAAATCAGAGACTGGGAGGCAAAAGAGTGACAACTTACACATATAGAATGTATAATTTACTTTGTGATCAGAGTGAAACTCAAAGACTTAATTGAGCTTGAATGTTTGGATTTCGCATTTTCTGGAGCATGGGGGCATCAAGTCAACCAATCAGAATGATCTTTGCAGGGATGTACCACCAGTTGACCAATCAGAATGCTTCGTGCGGACATTGCATGATCTCAGAGACCTCCTTATAATAATAATATATGAATGCCAGCTTTTACAATCACATAAATGCAATCGTGCGATATGACATGTAGGCTGCACCAGTAACAGTGAGCGTCCATAGAGTGTCAACAATTTTTGGTGACACAACATCTCTCATGCATGGAATTGTTTCGACTGCACTAGTTGTATTGTGGTTGTGACTGCCTTTTTCGACAAATCAGAAGTATGCAATTCATCTGAGGAACGTCTGAATTGAACGAATTAAATGACGAGTTATTCGTATTGGAAGGTATATTCTTGTCAAATATGCATGAAAGCCAGCTTGCACAATCAAATATAGTGCAATTGTGTGATAAGACATCTAGGCTGCAGGAGTAGAAGTGAGCATCAATGGAGCATCACCAATTTTTGGTCACACAATATTGGGCACGGGAGGGAACAGTTATATTGCATTAGTATAATTGAAGTATTGGCCGCCTTTATGAACAAATCAGTGGTATGCAATTTATCCGAGTAATGTCTGAATTGAAAGAATTTTATCACGATGCATCTATATCCTGTGATATATTCTTGTCAAATATACATGAAAGCCAGTCTTGACAATCAAATACAGTGCAATTATGCGATAAAACACATAGGCTGCAGGAGTAAAAATGAGCATCAACGGAGTGTCATCGATTTTCATTCACCCAACATCTCCAGTGCAGGGGATTGTTTTTACTGCACAAGTTTTATCGTAGTTTTGACTGCCTTTATCGGCAAATCAATTTTTACTGACATACTGTCCATCATTTTTTTCCAAGAACAGTCTGTGAAAGCTGGTATATAAGACATCGAGAAATCCATATTCATATCAATATTTTAGACAGCAGTGCAGTTCGAAGTCTTTCTCATTCTGCTTTTATATTCCCTTCAAACACTTCTTTAATGGCTGCTGCAAAGCCCATTGATACATCCTTACTTGAAGTTATGTACTTGTCGAAAGATGAATGTGTTCTTATTCAAGCTTTGACCAATGAAATATTGCAAATGGTGTTTGATAAATGGTGGACCTCTATGAATGTTGAAACAAAAACTATGATCGTGTGGAGTGGCTCCCAGCAGGCAACAGTATGGCGATTCTACAAACATTGCACAAAAGCAGAAAACGGCTGCCCCGGTGTCATATGTACCATTTGTCATACAGTTCTGGTACATCCATTGGAGAATGAAACATGTACTATTGCAAAACACCTCAAATCAAAGACATTCAAAACAGAGCTGAATGAGTTAACTGAATCAGACGCGACCTTATTGACGGGTACGGCTGGTGATGAGCAAGCTTTAGGTGTACTGCAGAAGAAAGGCAGTCAGGGTGTTATGGTGGCAAGTAGTTCCCATCAAACACAGGCTGATTAAAATCCTAGACCATACTGACAATTTTAACAGATTGATCATCCAAAACTGGTAGACAATGACTTTACAACTCTTGAATTCAACCAAGAAACCTGGAACTGCTATTTGATACTAGGATTTGATTCTGCACCCATGCCATTGAATGCTATAACGAACCTGGAGTTACGACGGACCTTCAACGCTTGAAGATATGACTGGATTCTTCCCTCAGCCAGTACGCTTAGTAATATTTGCCGAAGTGTAATACTTCCTCACAATTGATGCAATCAAAAGCTGTTGCTGACAAAAAATGAAGTCAGTGTAGTATTAGATGGGTGGACGTCTACCAATAAATTGGCGATTGTGTCGGTCATTGGTTATTATATTGATCTCAACTGGTGCCTGCGTGATGTACAGCTTGCATTTGATGAGGTTTGTGGCCTCTTGGTTTAATATTTTCTACTGCTGACAGACAACTATAGGTTAAAGGCAAACACACAAGTGTGCAACTGGCCGAATATTTGAAGGAGGTACTTGAACGTTTCAGTCTTGCAGTTGGTCGATTGCTCGGTATAACCACTGATAACACCTCATCCAACTAATCAATAACACGGGAGTTACAATCTACACTCGAAACCTTGGGAATTCAATAGTCAGCATTACCACACCATGTATCATGCATGGCGCATGTCATTCAGCTTTGTTTAGGGGCATTCGTGAGAAATCTGGGGGTCAAAGAACGAAGAATGGCATGGGAAGCCAATGAGCGTGACGAGCAATTTGGAGAAAATGAGAGTGCCGCATTAACCAAAAGCCAAAAGCTGCAGAAGGCGGGAAATGCAAGAATCTCAAAGGTAGCAGCCATGCAGCCCGGATTAGCTAAAATTATTGAAACGGTAGTTACTGTATGTTCTATACACTTTCATACTGAAGACTGACTCTTGATATAGCACAGAATGCTTGCGGTATTGATTACTCTGACTTCCACAAAACGCAATGAGTTTTGCAACTGCCAGAAATCACAGGTTAGAATTGCAGTACTACCTACCATGGATGTAAAAACTCGGGGGAATTCAACTCTGGAATTACTGGAGCGGGCGTAAAGATTGCGAGAGTTTACACGCCAGTGGCTCATCAACCCCAATTATGGTGATCACCGGCCTTTATTTACCACAGACAACGAATGGATAATTGTTCAATACATAATGGAGGTACTGAGACCATTTCGTTACTGGACACTTTGGATGTCAAAACAGTGTACAGTCACCTTACACCATATCATCACAATATATAATGACATATTCAATCATCTAGATGGCGTAATGCGTGCTTTGGCAAAAAAGAAAACTCAGTGGAAAGAAGATCTATACTTTGCTTTGAAGTTTGCACGCCAAAAGCTGTCCAAATATTACTCAGAAGGTACACCAAACACAGGCATGCTCCTCATTGCAGCACATATTCTTGATTCATTTTGGAAGATGCGATCATTTACGAAGTGGGACAAGGCTATGGATGTCAATCCTGAAGATGAGGGCTCCTTCACTGCGCAGTACAAGGATGCATTCATAAAATATGTGGAGCATAAATACTGCATCAAAAAGCAATTTACGACTACCAGAAAACCTCAAAATATACAAAATCATAACCCATTCTCCTCCATTACAGTGTCTGGGCCCGGTCAATCGACTTATGATCAATATGATTTGTCCAGTGATGATGAGGATTTTACACCTGCAAACACGGTGGAATGTACTCCAGGGCGCAGCGATCGTGCAGCATGCTTATTGACGGCTACCACTCTATATTTGAATTCACTACCTGAGGTACCCAAAAATTGGGGACAAATCAATCCCAATTTTAATGATTATCATTCCGACCCAACAGAAAGCAGCAGGGCTTTCTGGATATCCGACGTAACCGATTGGTGGCGACCGCAGGACAAATTAAACACAAAGTACTCCGATCTAGCCAATATAGCGCAGGACATCCTCTCAATCATGCCACACATGGTTGGAGTGGAAGCCAGCTTTTCACTTGGCCGAGATGTGATTGGGTCGAGGAAGTCTAAAACTACGTGTGAAATACTTCAACAAAAAGTGGTTGTTCGGCAGTTTCCGAAAAATAATCATGGTTTTTTGGCTGGTGATACCGCACAAATAGATTCATCAATATCTTATAACAATTCTGAGATCAAGAAAGAGGCTGAGGACAGAAAGCTGCACCGGATGACCAAGATTCATGACTTTTTGGAGATGTGGCATGGCAGTGAAAACCTACGCGCAACTCACAAGGCATCACACACCCAAAACAAACAATGACAGCCATGGGTTATATTTCAGACATTGAAGTGATAGTTAAATTATCCTGGTCAGCCTTTAAGCAGGACGGTGTTGCAGCTTTCAAAATGACTGAAACATCCCCTCTTCCCCCATCCTTATCACAGATCGACCATCCTGGTGGCAAAACCAAAGTTCACAATATCCGGCGAATATGTAGGATCAACTGCCATCCGAGCGAACGTGATGATGATAGTTCTGCCGAAACGATTTCTGATACTGATGATTGGCTCCATTGGAACGGTGACTTGGACAATCCAAACTATGATGAAAATGATGGCGAGGCTGATGATGAAGATGATATGAATATATGTGATAATTCTGATGTCATTGATGAGGCAGACCAGCCATATGTACATGCCACCCCTAACATCACAGGCTTTATCAAGCCAGTTCAAAAGTCGAAGCGCACAGCCACTATAATCATTATGAACTCTACACCCACCAATACACAGGAAAAACGAAAAGAAAAAGTCAATATGCGACAGTAGAGCAGTGATCTGTATTGTATATTTCTTTTGGTTTTCTGTTTCTTGTAATGGAACATGAGTATCATTTATGTTGAAATTTTCTTGGTCACTATTGAGAAATGTTTTGTATTCGATGCATATATGATGAAAAGGCAGTTCAAATACAATACTAAAGGAACATGAAATGCTCGGCCCATTGTGATATTATTCAAACATATTTCAAGTTAATTATATAGGTAAGATCAGAGCAGATATCAATAAGATGCGCAAAAGGTAGGCAATAATGAGACAATATACATGATCCATACTAAAATATGTGTGGTGATTGACACATACCACAACATACAGAAATTTATCACAGCACAAGTGTTTATACAGTTTTAACCGTCTTTCTTCCTGTTCCAAAGTTAACCTATCAGGTTATGATACATATTTAATAATTTGTAGTTGTGATATTGGATTTGATTGAAATAAGTTCAACAGCGGTCAAAATTATTAATATAAATGTCTTGGTTAATTAAATTGAGAATGTCAAAAGTCGCATGTGCAATAGTATGTACCCGTTTTTGGACCCATCTAATAACCCAGGAATTTGGGCAGTTCCAAATATGGAGTTATCCTGAGCCGTTCTTTCTGGTTTGGTTCTACTGGCGACCGGAACCGTCTATTTGGAAACGGTTCGGTTCTGACCTAAACCTGACCTGGAGCCTCCAGATTGGAACCGTTGCTAACACTAGTATTGATTAACATATCTCCGATTTTCAGCAAACATTTTACAACAAGATGTCGCTTTCCATCATAGACTCTTTAATTTCTGCACAACTGATCGAAAACTGTGAAATTGCAAAACAAGGTTTAACAACTGTAGATGAAGGAGATTTGTGCTCAGTACAATGACCATCCTTAGTGCACTGGTCTAAACGTTTCCAGACTCGGCGTCCTTTCCTTTCCTCGTTCCCAAATCTGCATCCATTTCATTTCTTGCTTTTTTTAAAGGTTTTACTTCTCCCTGTCCTGATGCTGCTTGCAATTTTCCCGCACACGATACTGCAAAGTATCTGCTATCCCTGCAGTACATTCAAAGTCCTCCTTTCCTTTGCCACTTGCATTCTTCCAGAGTATTTTTCTTCTCTTTAACTGCTGAGAGATCCATCAGAGTGGGGCCAATGTACCCTGCTACCATTCCTGCTTGTGCTGAATCTGAAATGGATGTGGTGTTGGTTGTTGGGTCAGACTTTTTGTAGCTGTCTTCGCATCTTCCTGACATCTTTTCTGCCATTCGTCTTCTCATTTGTGTGTCTCTTTTTGAGCACAATTTGACCAATTTGACCAGGCTTTCTGGCTCCTCAGTGTGTTGTTGGGGGTCCTTAAGTTCATTGCATAGCCTGTTTTGTAATACATTCATTGGGGCTTCTATGTTCCATCTGACATCTGCTACGTATCATTCGAATTCCGCTTAGTACTGAGAGAACTGGTGGCTCTGTTGCTTGAGTTTCAAGTGTTGCCTCTTGGCGATCACTGCTTTATCTTTGCCTTCGAAGGTTAGGTCTAGCAAGTCAACTGCGTGTTTCAAGGTTTTGAGTTTTACTTTCCTGGAAATCTCATTGCATAACAGCATCAATTGTGCCAAAGCTACCCCCTGTGGGCACTCCACTGCATAACTCAGTTTCTTCTTTTGGGTATTCAAAGCTTTTGGTTTTCCGGCAATCTTTAAAGCTAAATACACCTTCCACCTGTGGAGTTCCTTTCTGTCTTCTCCCAAAAAGCTGGCAATCTCATTTACCTTCTCTTCCTGTTCGTCCCTTTCTCCTGTTCTTGCGTCCGTCAATCTCAAGATTCCGGTTTCCTGTTCCAAATTTTCCTTTGCTAAATTCCTGAGCTTCTCCATCTGTTCCTGAGCATCTTCCAGGTCCTGTTTCAATTCCACCAGATCTTGGTTATTATCTTTCAGCTGTTGTTCTAAGTTCTGGACTTTTTCATTTTGATCACCCTGATTGCATTCTGGGGCTCTTTTCTATATGGTTTTTAACCTGTGTTGCATAAGAAGCAGCTCTGGTTTCATGTTGTTCCATTCCTTGATGACCTTCTCACCTTCTGCCAATGAATCTCATAATGGTGTTTCCGCATGTATCACACATTGCTGTTTCTTTAGAAATCCATTCAACCTGCAGATTGTTGGTAACTGCGCAAGGGTGAGGGGTTGTGAAGAGGTTGATTCATTAACGGGCTAGCGATGCACAGATGATCTGGATTGTACGCTTTTGCTGCGTCATAGCTGTGCACAGTGCCGCACCTGATATCTACAGTGGAACCTCCCACAACTATCCCCGGCTTGACAAAACCACTGCCCATTACAACAGATCATTCCGAAAAAGAAACACTCTGGCCCATGCCTAAAAACCCCTCGGAACTTCCTCACACGGGGCAACATCCCACTTCAAACCAATGAAAACCCATCCTTATATTTCCTGGCAATGAGAACCCATCTGTAAACTTTCTGCATCCACTGATAGGCCAAAAGACCCTTCTCTTGATGGTACGGCCGTAGTAACTCTTGGCAGCCACCTCTCAGTTCGACCAATGGCTGCCGATCCGGTTCAGGGTAGCCAAGCCACTTCGCCTTGTACTGTAGGGTTGTGGCCGAAGAGCCCTAATGCTTGAGGATTGCTTGCACATCGCATTCATGATCTTTATCGGTTATCATCCGTAATAGTGGGGGTGCAGGATGATCTCGACCATAATCCATGTGGGCTCGTTTCAAATACAATACACTAAAGCAATTTGGTGTTTTCCAGTAAGCAGGTGTCTCCAATCTGAGGGCATTGATACCGATAGATTTGGTGATACGAAATGGGTGGCAGATGTTATAGGAGTAGTCCTGCATAGATTGAGGCAGACCGGTATCATTGTTCTTGATGTTCATATAGTCTGAATTTGATAACTAAAATGAAACTGAAAAAGTGTAGCTCAATGGTAATTTGTTTCAGTCGCCATCGTATGTGGACAAAGACTGGCATTTGCAGGGTATGGCTGCTACCATAAAGATTGTAGAAATATGGCAGGTACTCTTCCGAAGACTCGTCAACAATGACTTGTGAGGGGTACTTGCCGGGTTCCATGAAATGCAGAGAGTCGTCTATGTGTTTGTTGAAATGCAAGAAAGATATCAGAAAGATGCTATGGGCGTCAGTCTGGTACTAGTGGTGAAGGTATTAAGCATTGTAGATCTGGATATCTTCACATGCGTAGGAAGACATAAATAATGGATATTCTCAATCTAAAAACCTAATAATATTTCAGGTGGTTTTCTGCTGTTGTTTTCTGAATGTGGATTGCTTCTAGAGCTTGATCTTTTTCTTCAACCTGGAGGTTTGTGCGGTCTTTAATAGGTGAGTAGTTTCATGTCAGAGGCCTATTAGTGAGGCATGACAGTACATCTCTGTAACTATCATGTGTATGTACAGTATTATCTCAGTATCACATAATACACCGAAGTGGGTATTCGCACAACAACCGATCATTGCGACAGAGATTATTTTGGTAGTTGGTGGTGGTGAGTTCCATTTGACAATATGCAGTTGCGTAAGCCCCCACTATGCATTCTGAAAGTCATCCTGCATTTATGGTGACGTTGCTGACGCACATATCAGACCATTACTTCATATTAGTTATCATTTGTCTTCATGAGCGGAATAGTAATCAAAGATTTAATGAGCTGCCAACCCATACTTGGCCACATATCAAGTGTCATTTCATCATATCCGTATTCTCCAAATGGGGTACGCTCTCTCAGTTATTGAATTGCAAACCCAAAATAGCTGGGGTTCCAAAGTCTAGATTCAAATACTTATCTTTTAGGTCGAATTAACTACTGGGGCGTAGTTAGTTCATCTCGTTTGACTATTTCACTTGAGAGATAGCAAAGCCCTGCATACCAAGATGATATCTTTTGTCCAACCATTTCAGGGAGTCCGAGTATAGATTTATCCCAGTATTGGTTTGATATGAAGTATCACTGGTCTGATTCGTAATGCACAGATGATCCTATGGTCCATGCAAGCCTGTTTCTAGCTTCAGCAGTATTGTTCAGTGTGTCCCATGCCTTGGCCAGCCCCAATGGGCTAACCCATCAGTTACTGTCAGATCCAATGTGTGTATTTTCTTCACATAGGTTGGCCAGCCCACTCCACTAAGACACGGTATTGAAGCTTGGAATATGATGGGAATTTCACCTGCCTATGTTGGGCCTTCCGCATACATATTGGTAGATATCCTCAGGGGTGAATCCTTGACCTTTGACACAAGGTGTCGTTGATGTACCTGGGAGACTAAATCTAATGTACCTCGTATGCATGATAAGGGAAAACCCCTTACAGCAGAATGGCTGTTGAAATTTGCTGGTGTTAAGATTTGAAGACTCAGATTTGGTGAGATTTGCATAGCCAATCAGGAGTAGTGTGGTATTGAGAAAAATGAAGTCTCCCACCTTGAAGTCATGCGGGCGGCAAGAATTATTGGCCTCCGGTCTCATTTGGGTCTGCACTGCCTACAGCTGCTCTCTGAGCATGCAGAGGTCTGACATCATCTGCTCATCAAATTCGCCAGCTTCTAAGTTTACTTTTGACTATTGGTCAGAACTCGGAGTCAGTACCAGCAGGTCAATTGGCATCATGGGTACGAATCCAATATCAGCCTGAAATGGACACATCCTAAGTGACATATGGCATGCTGCATTGTACAAAAATTTGGCTGGTGGAGGAAAATGATCCCATTCCTTTGGGCGCTGCGCTATATATGCTTCAAAGTCACGTTCAACGACTGCGTTCAGATTCTCTGCTTGGCCATGTGTCTGTGGATTATAGACAGTACTGTGGCATCGTTTAATTCCCAACTGGGCCGTGAGGGAACCCCGGAAATCTGACATAAAACGCATATTCCGATCCGTGATGATGTTGTCCGGAATTCCTCTGTTTCATACCCACATGTCAATAAAAATTTTTACAAACACTTCTGCAGTTAAATCATTTTTCTTTGCTGCTTTCAACCACACTCTCTTGGTTAGCTGATCGACGATTCTAATTATTCAGTAGTATCCATCCTTGACTGTTGCTGGCAGTTTAGTAATGAAGTCCACATTAACCCTTGAGGTGTGTGTCTCCAGAATTGGCAACAGTTGCAGTATGCCATAGGGAAGTTGATTGCAATGTTGCACATGGTGGCATATATCATACCCCCGAATCCATACGATTACCGATTGAGTCAGATGAGGCCAATAGAACTGTGATGTGATGATTGCAGCAGTTGTTTCCACTCCTTGCTGCCTGCCCCCAAGCGGAGAGTCGTGAGCTGCTGAGAGGGCATCACTCTGCATGTCTTACGGAATGCAGAATGTTTCAGTGTTTCTGCAAAAAGGGAGGTCATGATCAAGCTGAAATAGCCTGGCCCACACTATGTTTTCCAATAGTACTTCTCTCCCAAATTCCAAGAGGCATGATTATTGGCCCTGTGGGTTATTTTGGCTTCCTTGCAGAGAACATCAACAATTGGACTGAAGTATGCGTCTTCATCCACCAATACATGCACCTCATGCGTCCATTCCTCTGCACCACTGATTTGAAAATCCATTGTGTTTATGCTGATGGTGGCTACTGGGGTGGCCAAGACTGGATAATGGATTGGGCTTAACGCATCCATCACAAGGTTGGCCGCTGCTGGGAAGTATTTGATCGAACAGTCAATCTGCTGCAGTTTATCCAAAAGTTGCCATTGGCAGCTGCAAATCATCTACTGGCTTAGAATATGCTGTAGTGACACGTGATACATGTATACCGATATATGTTGATCACCCTGATAAGGCTCCCCGTGGGTAAAGTTGTGATGGATCACCAATAACTGGCGGTCATATGCTGCATATTGCATCTCGACATCATGTAATTTTTGAGAGATGAGGCCCAGGTGGTGCTCTACCAGTCAGCCCTCTGTTCACCGGATTGCTTTTCAGCCAGAATACTTCCAATCGCCACTTCTGACACATCAGTGCGCAGAATGTGGTTGCACTCAGGATCACTGAGTGCCAGCACCGGAGTAGATGCTAGAGCCCTCCAAATATCATCAAATTCCACCTGATGATTCTGCAGCTACTGAAAGACACATGTTTTGGTTTTCAACATCTACAGGTCTGTGGTCCGGTGCACAAATTTGTGTACAAATGTCCTATCATAACCATCCTACTGCAGAGGTGATCGAAGCTCGGTTGTACTCAACGGCACCGGCAAGTCTGTCATAGCTGCAATCTTTTTATCCTCTGTATTAATCCCATTCAAGTTGACCTTGAAGCGAACACACAAAGTTTCCGTGGCTCCAAAAACCCACTTTTGCTTATTCAACCTGAGATGCACTGCCTTGATTGCCAGCAAGATAGTTCCAACATACAGCTTATGTTCAGCCAGAGTGCAAGAGAAAATTGAAATGTCATCTAGGTAATCAATTGTAAACTTCCTATACAGGCCCAAGATTTGATACAAATCGCACATAAACCCGGACAGCATGTTGGCCAGCCCAAATGGAATTACATTCCACTGGTAGAATATATCAGGCGTGACAAATGCCGTTTTATGCCTGTTATCCAGATGTATGGGCAACTGATGATAACCACTGGCCAGGTCAAGCTTCATAAACAACCTGGAGCTCTGCAGCCAATCGATGAGATCTTCTATATATGGCAGTGGATATCAGTCTTTGGTGGACATTGAATTTACGGCTCTGTAATCGACACAGATTCAAAGTCCAGAGCCATCTGGCTGTCAAGGGTTCAGGGTTTGGTGTCGAGGGTTCAGGGCTCAGGGTTCTTGGGGTTATAAATTTAGAGTGCCGGAAGGCTCAAAAGTCGAGAATAGCGTATAGCTAAAAAAAAAAAACCAAGACTGTATGGAAGAGACTCTATCCAGAATCACCGAATGTGAAAGAAGTGAAAGCCAAAGCTGATTGATTGTTTATAGATGAGAGAACAAGTGAAGATAGAAACTTATCCGCCACAAAACGCCTGGTATATATACAGTGATTTCACTCGATCCATAATACATCCAAACTTCTCCTGTCTGCATACATTGCTTTCGTACGATTGCATCGTTTCCCATTAAACCCTGATTCGAAATCTGATTTCATTCTCGTCTGGCTTAAGCCTCTGTTTGAAACCAGATTTCATCCTCATCATGCTGTTGCCTCTGTTCAAAACCTGATTTCATTCTCGTCATGCTGTCTTTTTTATATAATTGACCAATCATCACTGCACCACCAATCGTCACTCAATACAACAGTAACAGTAGCTTCCCTCGCTCCAATGCCAAGTACCTACGAGGTTGATGATCTGGGCTTGCCAGGATATTCAGTGTGAATATCGTCGATAGCCTTAAGTCTATCTACGTTGGTTGCAGGCTCCCAGCTACCATCATTGTAGCCCCTCCATTTTACCAAATACTGCAGCTTCCTCCGGAACAGCCTGGAATCATCTATCCGCACAACTTCATACTCCTCTTCTCCATCCACTATTTCCGGTGGTAGTGGTTGTTCTTACTTTTGATTTGGCTGGGAATCCAGGGCAGAGTTCTGTAGTCTGGATATTGGTTGAACGTCATCACAGTATAGTTGATATGGTAGCTTAATTCTATAGACCCATGGACTGCGGACCTCCGTAATATCATATGGTCCAATACGTTTCCAGTCCAGTTTCTGACTGGGTCGGGCTGTCAATAAGTTTCTGGCGTCCATCCATACAGTGTCTTCTATCTGTAACTCCATTCCAACTCTTGATGAGTGGTTGGCCTGCTCGGACTGTACAGCCCGAACACTGTTCATTGCTCCTGTGAGTTGGCTGAACAGTGGCTCCATCCGTTGGGCCATCTGCTGGGTATTTACATTGCGAATATCATTGGAATCGATAATTGGGGGTTGGCCGAAGGTCATTCGCAGATGGAAGCCGTAGTTGCTTCACAACACAGAGCAATTAGTTGTCTCCGTGGTATGATTGTCAGCCACGAATTCGGCCAATTGAAACCACCGGACCCAATCGTCCTGCTGATAATAATCAAAGTTTCAGAGATACTGTTCCATTACGGCGTTGACTTCTGCAGTTTGGCCGTCGGTCTGAGGATGAAATGCGGTAGATAGCCTTAGTGTGATTCCCAATCTTTCACTGACGTGTTACTGGAATTCCTAGGCGAATTACGGCCCTCGATCAGACACTATTGTTTCGGGCAATCCGTGCAGTCTGAATATTTCTTTTACGTACATTTCTCCCAACTTCTTTTCATCCACTATGTCAGTGCAGGGTATCAAATATCCCATCTTGATTAGGTGATCGACCACTCTCCATACTGTTTTAAACACTTCGCTTTCAGGTAGTCCGACTACGAAGTCCATGCGTAAATCCTTCCATGGTTGCTCCGGTATTTCGGTCAGTCGTTGCAGGCCATGGGTTTCTCTGTGGGTTGCTTTACTGCTTTGATACGTGTGGCAGTTGCCTACATAGCAATCAACATCTTTTCTCATGTTATTCCAGCAATTGATTCGGCTCAGCAGGTCATAGGTTTTGCTCGTCCTGGATCTCCCGCGACCAGAGAATCATACCATTCCTCAATCAACTTCAGCTTGTCCTCGGGTGTTGGTAGAATTTGTATTTCAGAGATATCCAGCGATTGATACGTATGCCTACATAGCCCTTCGCTACTGTCGTATGGACAATGCTGACCTACATTTTGTATCCATTTCCATAACTCTTCGGAGTTTACAGAGTCGCTATCCAGGTTGACTGTTTCCAAAAATGCCACAATTAACCTTTTGCGTATCCTCTCATCGAGGTTTACCATTTTTAGTACAATTTGCTGTGTTCTTTCTGCCCCCCCCTTCAGAGAAATGTCTTCTGGTATTTTGGTAAGTGTATTGGGTTTTTGACCTTGCATTCCTGACCAGTGAACTATCTTAAATTTGAATCTCGACAGAAATCTGGACCATCCGGTCTGCCTGCGATTTTACAGTTTCAATATTATGAAGTAAACCAGATTAGTGTGATCAATAAAAATTTCAATCGGATGTACTGAATCTTCGCATTCGGGTTTCCATTCTTCTATGCTTTTGACTATCACACCTGATTCTTGATTGTGGATTTCTTAATTTGCTTCAGCAGGTGAGTGTATTTTGGAGAAGAAGGCCACCAGGTATAGCACTCCATGGTTGTCATATTGAGAGTAGACACCTGCGGATACATAATTTGAGGTGTCGGTTTCGAGGACTATCTCTTTTTCATAATCGAAATGGGCTATTTATTTATTTATTTATTCATCATACAGCATGCAGCCCGCAGGCTATGGCCGGTGAGGTACAAACAAATAACTGTGAACAAGAACAACAAATGAAACCGAACAAAGGAAAAACGAAAAACCCCTGGCTAGGTAGCACCGCTCTGCAGTCTCCTGTCACCCTGCTCTAGTTACAAAAAATTTTCAATAAATCATAGCGGTCTGTAACACGCTTCATACAATAATCAAATGTCAGTCAGTCTCATTCGGCTTGGTCCTGCATATCATGCGGGTTCTCCCCATGGAGTTTACCCTCCCCCTCCCTTCCCCGTTTTCAATTACTCCTCCTGTCAACTCTCTGCTTCCCCTTCCTCATCATCGTCATCCTTCCATCCTCTCCTCCACACTCTCTCTGATGTTCCTCCACATATCGTTGACAGTTCGCTGGCCTGCAATTCGGATGATACCCAGCCCAAGGTCTACATCATTACGGAATTCGCCCAGGTACCATCTTCTAGTAGCTATATGTGTGTCATGCAGAAATGTTTCAAAGGTTGCATTGCTGTATCTGTATAAAGAAGATGCTTCCAGAGATATCGAGGGTGTACCACTCCAATCTCCTTCCGCATCGTTTGTCGTTCGCGTTGGTATAGGGGCATCTTGGAAGAAGATGTTCTGGTGACTGGAACCTCCATAGCGACATGGGCAGTGAGGGGAGTCAACAGAATTAGTGGGAATTTTGTATAGATAACTGCGGAAGTATCCATGACCGGTTCGTAGTTGGGTGACGGTGGATGCAAACTGACGGTTGCCACATGTGAAAATATTGTCTGGTTTAGTACGGAACGTTCCAATATAGTTCTTTCCTTTTGCTGGATACCTCATCACCAATCCACCCATTCTGCATTGTGCCGCTCGGGTTATCCGCTTGAGGTAAAATAAGGAGGTATTATAGTAGGTAGGTGGTTTTTCAAGAGTGGACTTTTTTGCCAACTTATCAGCAAGCTCATTTCCAGGTACATCTGTATGGCCAGGAACCCATTGTACTGTGATCGTAGTTTTGAGTGCATGGAGGTTATTGGCAATATTGGAGAGTGCCAGGGAAGTGGACTGTCCAGGGGCGGGTTTGAAGGTATTGAGACATCATATGGCAGCTTGATTGTGTGTGAAAATCCATATATGTCTTTTGGTGATGTTATTACGTTGACAAATCTGAAAGCATTTCTGTGCAGCTCTAAGAATACCAAGTAATTCAGCGTCATAAACTTCCTGTTGATGGCCCATTGGGTAGGTTGCTTCGATACTTCTTCTCCAGTCATTTCCACTACAGTTCCTGCACCAATATTTTCATTCAACATTGATCCATCTGTATAACAAACAATATTGCGGTCATCTTGTTTCAACATCGCATACTGTGCTTCATGTGCTTTGGCTTCCTCTTCTTTTGAATGGGATTATTTGTGTTTTGACTCTGCTTTTAATCATGGTGGACAGGCTGTGGTTGAGTAGGTTTCAATCTCGGAACTATTAGAAATCCATGGGCTGAGGGTCGATAAGGTTTGGATGAGACGTGTTTCAAATTTGCGGTTATTTTGTTGCATACTGTCCCATGAAATCCAGGCCCAGTTGTATTACTAGACTCTGGGGTTTCATGAAATGGAGGGAAAGTCGATGGACAACGTTGTCGGATTGGGTGCATTTCGGGAAATGTAAGTATTCGTATTGCATATTTTCTTCGCATGTGATTAAGTCGTACAGCTACTGGTGGCAGGGCTGATTCATTGTGTAGGGCTATTGTTGGTGATGTGCGGAAGGCTCCAAGGATACACCGAAGGGCCATATTTTGAACTGTTTCAAATTTCTGTTGATATGCTGCTTGCCCCATCCACCAAACTTCTGCTCCAAAGTCGCAAACAGGAACAACACACGCATTGTATAATTGGAGGACTGCACTGGGGGTTAGTCCTGATTCTGTATTGGCTAGTGATTTGAGGGCTCCAAGGGCTCTTTTGCCACTTGCGGCTTTCAGCATAACATGGTGTTTGAAGTTGATTTTTCTGTCAAACCAAATACCAATCCACCTTACCACATCTGGGCCAACGCCTTTTGTGCCAGGGGAAATGGTGGTGCCATTGGGTAGGGTAATCTTTTCGTCATCGGTGGTATCACCTTTCGTTTATTGTGGAAGTGCATCATCTCTGACTTTGAGTCATCAAATCGTACCGCATTGTTTTCTGCCCATTTGAAAGCTGTCCGTGCAGCAGCCTCAAGGCATCTTGCATTATAGCTTTTGATTTGCTTCGAACAACAATTGCAACGTCGTCAATGTAGCTTGGAGTCCAGGAGCTGGGGTAATGGGTTGTGAGTTCATAGAAGAGAGGACTGAGATAGAGGAGGAAGAGAATTGGGGATGCAGGCGATCCCTGAGGAATTCCTGTCCAGACTGGGCTGAGGTCTTCCTTTCGTCCATCGAATGCCAGTGCTGTTGTTCGGTTGGATAAAAAGTGGTCCACCCAAAATTGAATTGCGGTTGGGTAGCCCAGTTGTCGTAGAGTTTGGAGGAGACAGTCCTTGGATACATTGTCGAATGCACCACTTACATCCATAAAGAGAGCAGTAGTGATTTCCTTTGCATCTGTCCTTGTTCAATTTCATGTGTGAGTGCCATTGCAGCATCTATAGCAGAACGTTGTCTTCGTCCTCCTATTTGATCTTTGTGTAGTAGGTTGTATTTTTCAGCCATATATGCAATTCGTTTGCCATCAACTTTTCAAAGATCTTCCCAAGGCAATTGAGAAGGGCAACAGGTTGGTAGGCCTTAGGTATTGAATAGTCAGGTTTTCCAGGTTTGGGTATAATCACAGTCTTGCTTGTCGCCAACAGGTAGGGTGATATCCAGTGGTTCCAAGTTAGCAAAGAGACTGTTGAATTGTTCGGTGGCTGCTAGGATACTTGCCGGAGGCAGTAAAAGGGAAGCCCATCGGGTCCAGGGGCTTTACATGGTGCAGAGGTAAAAATTGCTTGTTTGATTTCTGTTGGGGTAAATGTAACCCATGGCAGGGTTGGTCGATTGGTGATATCAGTGGGGAGGGTGCTACTGGGGGGGTGGGAACATGGTAGAACAGAATAATACTGCCTTTCTTCAAAAGTCACAGCTGTTGTGTTGGAGAATGATAGTGGTGGTGTCCGTTGGATTTTCCTGGGTTTGGTATAATGGAGGGCGGTAAATATCTCTGTGCCTTGTGCATTTGCTAAAAATTCAATCCACATTGTTGTCTTGAGGTGCGGATATCCCGGAAATATTGGGTTCGAACAGCTTTGAATTGATGTGATCACTTTCAAGGCGGGTTTCTTCCACTGCGTCTGGGCAGAGTTCATTTGTGTTCGGGAGATTTTGTGTTGGGGTGTCACCAGCGTTTTGAATGTGTTGTAAGCTGGAGAACTGGGGTAGATTCCTTGACTGCATCAAGAATCATATCTCGGAGTAGTTCGGCTGATTTGTCAAGGTTTGATTCGGTTGGTTGTTCATGGAGGTATTGCCAGACCATTCGTGAGGATGGGAGAGTGTATTGAGAGTTTTTGAGAATAATCCCAATCTGTCTTATTCCAGTTATATCTTATCGTGTTGGAGTCAGTGCGAACAAGTTCAGATTCTGCCAAGATATCAAAATGTATTGTTGCATGGTCTGAACCAGTTGATGTGTTGTCATCCACAGCCCAATTTGTAACCGAGTCATGGATGGCTTGTGAGGTAAAGGCTAGGTCGATAATAGAGGTTTCTTTGCCATTTCAGTAGTAGTATGTTGGGGTGTCTGGTTCATTGAGGAGGGAAAAGTTATTGGTTTCCATGATCTGAACAAGTTCGTCGGCGCATTTGGGTGTTTTGATTTGTGAATTCCACCATGTATGATGGGCATTCATATCACCAGCAATAATGCATCGTTCACATGGGAATGGTGAGAATGGTGTAGAGATTAGATAGCCTTCATGTTCATTGTAAATATTGAAGACTGTGATTGGTGCAATTGAGAGGGTTGATATTTCAAGGACTTGAATATCAGGATTCTGGCTGATGTCGGTATGTGGGGAGCATTTGATATATGGGTTGTTTTTGACCACATAGGCAATTGTCCTATTGTGTTTTCTTAAGTTTTTAGGTGGTATCAGTAGCTCAAATCAGGGTGTGTTGTAATGAATGTATTGTCTGGGTTGAATACAGGTTCTTGGGGTAAAAGAAGGTCGGCCGTTCCAACTGCAAAGTCAAGAAGGGTATTGATGACTAAGAAGGAACAGTTGCAGGTGTGTTGTATAATTTGAATTTTGGTGGGTGAATGAGAAGATTGTTTAGGCATGGGTGATGGTCGGTGGTCTTTCATGAACTTGGCTTGTACCTCAGCACATATGGCAGTAATTGTTGGGTATTTAGTATCGTTGGCCCGGTGATTACCCTTGCAGTTGATGCATTGGATAATATCATGGACACACTGTTTGCCTATGCTGGGACATGATCCGCATGAGTGGGAGGTGGTGGTGTGAGGTTCTGCACATATATTGCAGAAAGGTGATTGTTTGCATCGTAGGTAGGAATGGCCAAATTGTTGGCAGTTGTACATTGGTCAGTTGGTTGGGATGCCACATATCGGTCGGCTTTGTGTGTCTTGCCGTCTACTTGTACTCCATGATCTTGAATAAGTTTTGCTTCATGTTCAGTACGGACTGCAATGACCATGGTGGTTGCCTTTTTGTGGGGTCGAGTTTCTGGCTTTGTAAGAGATCGTGTAGGGTGGTAAGCTTGATATGATTGTTGTTCATCTCAATATCTTCTTTCAATAATTTCATTCCTGTTTCACATTCAGGAAACATTGTAATGTCGATGGAATGAACCATCATTCGGATCCAGGTTTCTTGTTTTTTGAATTGTGTACGGTTGTATCAACTGAACAAACTGTTTCTTCAATAGCAGCCTTATGGGCTAGTACCAAATCCACAGGGAGGCATCTACTGTCAGGAGGACAAGATTGTGCTTGTAGTTGGCAGAAACATGTCCAATATTGGCCAAAGGGTCTGCATGGCATCGTCGGAGGGTGGCGTTGATTGCAAGCTTCAGTTGTGTAAGATCCGCAGTAACTGGTTGATCACTGTGTCGGGCAATTACTTGTGTGTGTTGTTTTTTGGAGAGAGGATGGGGATTGAGAGTATGCCCATTCTTATCTTTTGGTGGGTTTTCTTTGCGCATGCGGATGCGATTGCTGACCAGAGTGTGGGTTTGGGGGAGGTCCCTTCTGGGATAGCTGGAGTTAGTAGGTCTGTTGGTGCTGGTGGTGTATCTTTCTTTAATGCTTGGATTTGTACAAGGTATTCAACTTGGTGTCCAAGGGTTGCAATGGTATTGAGGGCAATTTCGTGTTTGGTTTCCATTGAGGCTAAGCGGGTTGCCAGTTTTCGGTTTTGGGTGGTGAGACGTTTGTTGATTTTGAGAATATCCTTGTAGAGTGGTTCAAGGATGGCTTTGAATACCTGATGAATTCTATCTTCATCTTCGTCATTTGTATTCAGCAGGTTGGTGGATGGGTCCTGAAAGTCTTCATCTTCAGAATCGTCATCATCGTCAAAACATTCGTCATTGGCCTCGGTATCCCCTGGGGCATCTCCAAGTTCGAGATCTGCACTTTCAGGGTTTCCGAGATGGTCTTGGATGGTTGGTTGTTGAGGTGGGGAAGATGGTTGTAGTTGTTCAGAGGGTCTCCTGGGATGGACATTACCAATGGCCATACGGGTGCTTGAACGTGTACGAGGGGCATTGAGTGATGGGTATGGTGAGGTAGCTGGCAGTCAGCGAGAACTTGCCTGCTTGCCTTTCCTTTCTCGTTTGGATATATGGCCTGTCAGAGTGGTGTGTGATACAGCTGGGACATCGATTGCAGAGAGTGGGTCTGAACTGGGGTTTGGATAAAGGTGCATTCCATAAGTACTGGAAGTCCCAGGTGGGGGTGGTGGTGGTATTGGGGAAGTCATTGAAGACATTAGAGGGGTTATAAGGTGCTAAATATGTTAAAGATAAATAAATTTTCTAGGTATTTTAAATAAGTATATATCCTACGTTTGAATGTTGATATAAGTGGCCTCGGTACCATCTATTCCCTGAGGGGGTTAGAGCTTCAATTCTTTTGTCCTAGCAAGGTGTTGGAGCCTTGTACTAGAGCCTTTGCCTCCTCACAGCAGATACAGAGACACCCGTAGCCACAAGAAAACCTACAGGAAGCCTGCTATATGATAGGGCTGTAAAACCACTGCAAGGAAGGAAGTGCAACTTAACTCTGGAGGATCCACCCAAAGACTCAGGGGGTCAATGGTGGCAAAGTAGCCGGATGTTGTCGCCTACACCCTGGTAGGTCTGCTGGGCCCCGGTGGCCAATATGTTCCACAGGGGGGGAATGAGAAAATGCGAAAAATGCGATAATGTTGAGAATCGACTGTTGTGGAGTCAATTTTTGTCCGATCAAAGTGTGCTTTCGGCAGGGTAGACCTGGGTGTGTGTACACGCTGAATTGATAAGGGCATTCGAAACGGAAGAAAACTTGTTGAGAAACGATGGATTTAGAATTTAGGTTTTTGGCTTCGAGGATTTTTGGCCCAGGCTGTCTGGGGCTTGTACGCATGTATAGATGGTTCGTTCTAAGGGCTTCTAGGGCCGCTAAATTGATTGCCGTTGTCTGATTTTGATTTGGAGTTGATTCCACCGAGATAGAGGGGGGGTAGGCGCGAAAAAGCGACTTTTCGAAGATTTTGTGTAACTAATGCAAATGTTAAGCTTTTGGTCTGAAATTAAAACCTGAGCCTCGTCTATATGTGCTTTCAATGCTCCCAAAGTTTGAAGTCGATTAGATAAGAATTGGTTGTGTAGATGATCAGTGGGGGCCCTTTTGCAGTGGGCTGCAGGGGGGGGGAAAGGAGGGGTAAGAGGCCCAGTTTTCAACCCAGCAACAATAAAGTTCCTGGAAGAGAGATGCCCTATCGTAGGGGGGTAATTGGGGGTTAGGAATCGATTGCAAGTGTCTGCTTGGCGATAGCTGTGCTGGTTGTTGACGTATTTTCGAAAAACGGTTTTGCTGGTGTGGTTGTTGGCTGGATCACTCGAAATGGGCTAGGACTAATGCCATTGTAACACCTTTCTTGAGTTCAGCAAATCCTCCTTTTTGATCGGGTCCCCAGTAAAAAGGTACTAACATTTTCGTAAATTTAGTTTGCGGTTGTACCACTCTGCTGTAGTTCTGTATGAATCGTCAATAGAAGTTGGCACAGCCCAAAACAGCTTGGACTGCTTTAAGTTTCTCCGGTGCTTCTCAATTTTCAACAGCTTGGACTTTCTCCAGATGTATTCTGATTCCCTTTACTCTGACAATTAACCCTAGATACTTCACTTCCTCCCTAGAGAACTCGCATTTCTCTGCTTTTAGATTGAGACCAGCTTCCCTAAGTGCGGTCATAACTGCTCTGACGTGGGCCATGTGTTCCCTCAGGTCATCGCAGTAAACAACGATGTCGCCCAAGAACGCCGTGCAGAAAATATTCAAGAAATGTCGAAATGTGTTGTTGATGAATTCTTGGAACAATGCTGGTGCATTGGTGAGTGTGAAGGGCATAACCAGCGATTCGAAAAGTCCATAGCAGGTTCTGGAAGCCGTTTTCCATTCGTTCCCTTCTGTGATTCTCATCCTATTATACACATTGCAGACGTCCAGCTTGGTGCAATAGCAAGCCTTCACGAGTCTTAGCAGGATTTCTTGGATTAGTGGTAGGGGGTACCTGTTTTTTATTGTTTCTTCATTTAGGCCTCAGTAATAGACACAGAGTCTTAAGCATTGTCCCGGTTTTGGAGTAAAAAGTACTGCGGCTCCACAAGGTGATGAAGACGACTGGATACATTCTTTAGACATATCATTCTCTATCTATTCCTTTAAAACATGTAGCTCTTCTCGAGACAAGCGGTAAATAGGCCTAAATGGCAATGTGAAGCCCTCCGATAATTTGATCCGGTGATCGTAGGATTGGTGTGGTAGTAGCATTTCAGTAATTACCTTGCTGAACAGGGGTAGAAACTTGTGGTATTCCTTGGGGATGACATTATCCAGGGTCTTTTCATGTGTATTCTTCACGCCCAAGGCCGTGTTGATGTCGTACAGTATGATAGTGTATACCTTGAGTTTCTCCCTTCTGACTCATCTTGGGAAAGGTGATAACCTTACTATGCAGATGTCGAATTTCAATGTTTCCGGATCTGCTGCTGTTGTCTCCATAGGATTGCCCCATACCCAAACACTTGATTGATGTTGGCGATGCTGATGACAGTAGCTGCTTTCGAAGCCGATTCTTTGCACCTGCAATTTACCCATTACCGTCAAGGGTTCAAGGCAGAGTGTCGAGGGTTCAGGGCTTGGAGTTCTAAGGGTTATAAAATCCGAAAGCTGGAAGGCTCAAGAGTCAAGAATAGTCTGTAGCTAAAGAAACGAGGTCTGTACACACGAGACACGATCCAGAATCACCAACTGTGCAAGAAATGAAAGCCATTACTAATTGATCGTTTTATAGATAAGAGAACATGTGAAGAAAGAAACTTATCCTCTGCTGAACGCCTGGTGTATATACAGCGATTTCACTCGTTCCATAATACATCCAAATTCTTTGTATACTGCTTTCGTGCGATTCCGTTGTTTCCCGTAAAACCCTAATTCAAAATCCTGATTTCATTTTCATCATGCTTTAGCCTCCATTCAAAACCTGATTTCACTCATGTCATGTGTTAGCCTCCATTCGATACCTGATTTCACTCTCGTCATGCTTTAGCCTCCGTTCGAAACCTGATTTCATTCTTGTGATACTTTTTGTTTTATATTATTCACAGATCATCACTCTACTGCCGATCATCCCTCAACACCACCGTGACAGTTAGGTCGTGAAGTTGTAACCATGGCAATCCTAATACACTCAGATAATGCCCCAACTTTGTTACAAATGCTGGTAATTGCTCCTGATGTGATCGTATTGCTATATTTAACTTGGCAATGGTCGTAATTGTTTCTGATTCGATGGGCCATCCATCGATAACCTCTAACTCTCTTGAGTCACCTCATTCCTTTCCATCTAATTGATGATGGCGAACAAAATCTTTGTCCACAAATGGTATTCCCATGGCTCCGCAGTCAATTAAAGCGTGTGTATCGATTAACCTGTCTCCAATTGTCAGCAAACATTTCACAACTGGATGCTTGCTTTCTATTGAAAACTAGTTAGTTTCGGCGCTACTGATTGTGAACTGCAAAATTCCTAAATAAGACTTAAAAACTGTAGACAAACGACATTCGTGCCCAGTGCAATGGCCATCCTCATTGCACTGACCTAGACTTTTCCCAACTCTACCTTTCCTGAATCTGCATTCATTTCATTTCCTACTTTCCTAAAAGGTGTTACATCTACCTGCCCTGATGCTGCTTTCAATTTTCTTGGGCAACTTGCTGCAATGTGCCTTGAATCCCCGCAGTCCATACACAATCCTCCTTCTCTTCGTCTTTTTTGTTCCTCCAGAGTAATCTTCCTCCCCTGGACTTCTGAAAGGTCCATTGGAGCAGGGCCATGGTAACCTGCCACAGTGCCTGCTGGGAGTATTTCTGAGGTAGGTGTGGTGTTGCTTGTGGTTTTCGGTTTCTTTGACCCTGCTGTCCATCTTCCTGACTTGCTCTCTACTGCTTGGCCGTGGATTTGAGAGTCTCTTTTTGAACATAATTTTACAAATTCTGTGAGGTCCGATGCGATGTTCCAGTACTGTAGTGAGTCCTTCAGATTCGCATATGCACCTTGTCCTAACACTTCTAACTGGGCTGCTTGGTTCCAATCAATGTCAGGTACCCACCGTTGGAATTCTACATAGTATTGGGCAAATTCTCAATCCTTTTGCTTGAGTTTGAGCAGTTCGCGATTTGCTGTTGCCCGTATGTCTTTGTCTCCAAAGGCCAATTGCAACAGGTCCAGTAATTTTCATAGTGTCTCAAACTTCAGATCTCCAGTTTTCCTGTCAATGTACGGTTGAATTTGATACAACGCCATGCCATCTACTCCATTCGCCGCATACCTCATGTTGGATTGTTCACTAAAGAATGGTCCCGGTTCATCCGCAATTGTCATGGCTCATTTGGCCAACCATCCTTCAAGTGCCCTTCGGTCTGTTTCAGAGTACTTGAGCATTTCACTGCTTTTGTTTCCTCTATCACCATTGCCACCATCCGATGTTCCTGCCAGTGCTGATACTCATTTGACCTGATCCCGATATTTGTTTGTTTCTTCTCCACAGATCCTCAACTGTTCCTCTGATTCTTCCAGTTGCTGTGGGAGGTTTTCTGACACTTTGGGTGATCTGTTTTCTAATCGTTGTTCCAGATCTGTGATCTTGGCTTGCAGGTCTCTATGTATGCAGACTGGTACTCTTTGCTCCGTGGTTCTTTACTTCTGTTGTGTAAGAAGCAGCTCCTGTTTCAGGTTGTGCCGTTACCCAATGATCTTGTTTCCTTCAGCC